>JAMKCH010014866.1:0-45958 GCA_023653785.1 Ophioderma brevispina | reverse complement strand
TTCAGCGTATCTTCCAACTTGACGTCACATGGGTATGTGACCTTTGACCTCACTAACAAATAGAGGTTGTGCCTGTTTTAATTGATTGGCTAGGAACAAAAGAATCAAACAGGTGTCCTATACCGTAATGCAGTCCATTCAATTTAATGTTGCGTGCAACCTTGGGAATAATCTTGTTTTTGTATACCAATAACATGGTGCAATAACAGCGGTTTCTGATTTGATCCTGTTGAACAAAGTTCAGCATTATGGTTGATGACGACACAGGCACAACCTCTATAATGGACAATTGTGGTTGAAATCCATCGAAGTATGTAGATATTACAGGCAAATTTCAACCTTTCACAACTGACAACATCATTAACAGCCAACAATATCAACAGACAACAATTGTGATCCCAATGTGTCTTCTGCGTTAAAGAGACACTGGCACATTTGAAAAATAGTGCACCTCAAGATTTTTCAAAATCGATATTTTTGCATGGTTGTAAAGATTTTATATTACATTAGCCCTCACCTGAAATGATTAAAACCAAATCAGCGTCCTTATGGGTAAACACAACGATTTTATACCTTTATGGTTTTAATATCAATGAGTACGAGTCTATGATATTCATGTAAAATGGACACTTATCATTTTTGTTCTGGTTTGTCTTTACATTGTAAATAACTGGTTGATGTGTTAATTAAGGTCATTGAATTGAACACCAAAACCGATTCCGAAGGGCTTCACAAAACTTGTCACAACTTGAACCAAAAATCCAAAATGAAACCAAACAAAAATCTTGTCAAAAATGATGAGATTATAAACAATTAAATCCTTATCAAAATAGACACAATAGTTGCATAATTTTCTCAAATTTCTCAGAAAATATTGCTTTGAATCCTGCATCAGTATTGACACACACTGTAGTTAGTTGGTTAAACCAACATTTTAAATCCGGTTTTGTCACCGGTAACGGGTGGCCAGATACACCTCACTCAGCAATACGGCTGTGTGAGGATTTATTGGAACAAAAGATAATTGACCGGATGCCCTTCCTGACGTCAACCCTTACGAAAATGGCAAGCATATATGCAAGCATGCAGCAAGCTTGCAGCATGCTTGCACAACAAGCTTGCAGCATGCTTGCTGCATGCTTGCAGCAAGCAAATTTAAAAGCTTGCACAAGCTAGTATTTCGAACATTACGCGCATGCGCAAGCTTGCAAAATGCTTGCAAGATTACGTGCTGGGTGCTTGCAGGATTGCGCGCAGGATTGCGCGCAGGGTGCTTGCGGTTACTCAGGCTTGCACAAGCTTGTGCAGACTAGTATTTGAACATTACGCGCATGCACAGGCTTGCAAATGGTGCAAGCATGCGACAAGCTTGCTGCAAGCTAGTACAATTTTGAGTATTACGAGCATGCGCTGGCTTGCAGTACAACATGCAGGTTGCTTGCAGCAAGCGTGCAGGGTGCATGCAGTAATCCACATTTTTCGGCAGTGGGCCTAGCCTTGGGCAACCACGCCCACGATGCAAGGCAGCATGTGCTTGATGGCCGCCATTAGCTCTCCAGAGCTGATGCCCTTGTAGGTATATAGATCTTCTTTTTCATTCTACCAGGGTAACCAGCTACCCTCCTCAGATTTCCTTAGAAACCCGATGGGTGCTAGTTTAGCCACCGACAACTCGCCCTGGGACAGGTAGTACTGGTTGCATGGGATGGGTACCAGTAGCAGGCCCTCAAAGGAAACCTGAGCTGTAGAGTCATCAATCTATGACAATGTTCTAATCATTTTCATTTAATATCTTTCTGCCAACCTGCAGGATATGAGCAGAATCAATCCTATTTAGGAGGGATAATTGGCAGATGTTGTAACAGAATAAGTGGAGGTCATTTCACACTGGATGGACAAGTCTTCCAACTATCTTTTAACGATGGACCTAATCACTTGCATGGGGGAAGGCATGGTTTTAATAGTGTAAGTTCAATTCGCTATGGAAGTGGTACTTAAATCTTTGGTCTCTGGATCATGCCCTTTGGGATGCAATTTGAGCCATAGATTTTGTGTAGTGAATATTTTGATTATTCAAGACATTACATTTTCCACCACAGCGGCCCTATGAAAATTGTCTCTTTTATTTTTAGAACAATTTTTATCAGTGACGACACAATTTTGACAACTGATATATCTGGGGACATACAAGAGCTATTATCCCTCACAGCTGCAAAAATCAGAAACATCCATTGCAAGAATTTATTATGACAAAACCTGGCTAAAACAAAATATTCAACAGTGACAACTATTTTTGACAACTAGCTGATAATGGATTACATATGCAACTAACTACATCCTGTGTAAATTTTATGAATTTCATTGCAGGCAAATATGATTGTTCATAATCATTACTGTCATTTGCCTGTTGGTGGTGCCCTTCCAACTTTTGGGGTCTTTGGATCTAAGCAAGTGTGGGTGTCCATCTTCACAACATAGTAGGTGGTGGCTGGGATCCAAAGTGAATCATGTGTCAAAGGTCAAATTTAGTTAAAATTTGGTTACACATTGCTATAAACCTTGTCAAAATAATATCTTTTGATCTAAGCAAGTATGGGTGTCCTTTTTCACACCATAGATGTTACCAAGTAGGCAGTGGATGGGTTCAGAGGTGGGTCATGTGGTATGGGTCAAAGGCAGGGTTATAGCTAGGCTACTCTGAGTGCCAGTGAATTTACTACACTTATGCCAATATATGTGGTTAGTAATTTTCCGTTTCACTGAAGTTCCGGTCGGCAACCTCCCAAATGACCTTTTGTGCCGATCGGTGGGAGCAAAAGCCGGTCATGGCCGACCACTGCCGACTGGCATAGCGATATCCCTGGTCAAAGGTCAGATGCAGTCAAAATGGTGTTAAATTGCTATTAACATTGTCAATTGTGGTAAAATAGTGAAACTTTCAGTGGTAAACATTTTGAAAGTCACTATGCACAGTCATTTAAGGTCAAATCACTAAACATGTGGTAGGATGATGAAACCTAATAGGTGTGGTCAACATTCAGTGCCAAAAAAAATAATGGTCATTTTAAAGGTGCAACGAGAGATTTCAAATATCAGGTGTCCCTAAAAAATCGAAAGTACTGATTTTTTGCCCTGATGTAAAGCTTTCCATCAAAAATATCCCATCTGAAAGGATTAATCCAAGAAATGTTTCTTTGGTAGAAAAATTGTGAAATTTCTAATTTCGTATAGGAGCAAATACGAAATTCAGCCTATGTTTTACATTGAAATATAGGCAAATCAAAATCGCCTTTTTTCTCTCTTTTAAGACATTTCTGTAGCGAAATACAAGGCAAGAAATCTATTGAGTGTCTAATCTATAAGAAATTACTATTATGACACAATAATTTGGGTGCCTCAAAATCTCTCGTTGCACCTTTAAGGTCGTGTGGGATCATCCAAGGTCAAATCACTACACATGGTTCTATGGTCATGAAACTTGGTAGGTGTAGTCAGCAGTTCATACTAAACATTTTCAAGGTCATCTGGGTTATACAAAGTCAAATCACTACAAATGGCTATATGGTCATGAAACTTGGTGGGTGTAATCAACATTTGATACCAGAATTTTTAAGGTAATTTAACAGTCATTAGGGTTCATCCAATCCAAGGTATTGCGAGAATCACTTAGGCGGGATTATCCGAGTTTCACAAGGAAGATATTGCGTCGGAGGTAACAATTAATTTGCGCACGGGTTAACAATTTGTTGCGCGCGAGTACTGTATTCAAAAAATAAACACTGACCTTTCCTTCCGTGTGGACGTACTTAAGTTAACCTCACATGCAATGTAATTCCGTAATTGGTACTCAATGCCCTATTGTCAGTCTAGAGACAAACCCAATTATCGATGGCTCATAAATTTTAAGGGGCAATGAATAAATAAACTGTTTACAAATAAGATAAATGTAGCGGCAACCACATACGGCCCCAGGGCAAAGAGTGATCCCAGACAATAAGACGATATTGATCGATCAATACTGCTAATTGGCTATAAAAGATTCTCCCGTGCGGCTTACAACGTACTGTTCCATCTCAGGTTTGTTTATTCAAATATGAATATTGCGTGCCGGCTAAGATATTTTTGCGTGTGACATGTTCCGTCGGAAGCTTTCCTCCGATGCAATACTTTGCTCCTGAAACTGGGAATTTCGCCTTATTTCCATCACGATCCTCCCTGTGATCTTAAAGTTATGTTACATTTCCTCCATTTACTGCTGCAACAGGTGGGGGACCTTTGTGGATTGTTGTGTTTGTGCAAACTTGTGCCGAATGACCTGTCCCAAAACTTTTAAGAGTAAATAATTATGCTAGGGTAACCCCAAAACTGACTTTTGTGAAATAACTAATTCAAATTTAACATTGTTCTACACATTTGTGCTGCAGTATGCACAGGCAATTAATAGTTGTATGTTTATATACAGGCACTTTGGGAAGGATCATTGGAAGGAGAGACTGTCAAACTAACCAATGTCAGCCCAGATGGTGATGAAGGTTACCCAGGGGAGGTGAACACAACTGTCACTTACCGACTTACCAATGACAATGCAGTAGTTATCACCTATGCTGCCACGACAACAAAAGCCACACCCATCAACTTGACTAATCATGCTTACTTTAACTTGGCAGGACATGTAAGTCTACTTATTTGTAATCTTGCTTGGATAGTAAAAAATATATTTCATATCGCATGTTGGGAAGGGGAACTCAAGTGTCTATTCTGTCTTTGTGTATGTCTGTCAAACATCTTCTTCAGGGATGTAATTCAGGCCCTCTGTTACTCAACATTTCCACAATTTTATTTATTTTCAGCCCGTTTTGGAGGCTTTTAGCCCCAATTCACACACTTTTTCAGGTTTTATAGGCCCTCTTACATCCCCAGCTTCTTAACTGAGCATAATTCATTTAAAGGACACTTAGGTCATTTGTCTATACTGTTCCAATTATATACAAATAAGTAAATTTTTTTATTGAAATGCACAGTGAAATATTAAAATTCAAGTATATTCATACTTGTCAAAATGATACTGTTATTAGGCAACCCTAAAAGTATATCATGTTGAATTCAAAGTTCATGTTTTCATTGCTCGATGTCATTGAACTTTTGCAGTTGGTATATATTTTCTCTCTCTCTCTGCCTCGCTCCTTAGACAAAATAAAATTGGGTGATAATTGGTGGATTTCGCATAGTACTTTTCCTTTAGAATGGTGGCACTATTTTGATCATGAAATCAGATAGCTGCTGACAATACACACCTTAAAAAGCCTGGAGAGAATGTTGCGACAGGTAGGATATCTTTTATAGTTCAGATCTTTACTTTGTTCTGAAATCAATCTGGTTCTCTCTTGAAGAAGTGGAGAGTACAAGTGAGAGAGGGGAACAACGCAGGCTATTAGGTCTGAAGGCCAAGCGAAAAAAGATGCGTGGATACGGACCAAGGTGGCGCACCCCTGGGAAGAACATATTCTTCCGACAAAACTTTCCTAAAATGATAGGAAATCAGTTTAGGGGTGTCTCACATATAGTATGTACACATCTTGAGAAAAGGAATTATTAAAGTCATCTCTCAATTTATGCTCTGAATATCAGGACTACTGGATGTACACATGATTCATGACTCCAGCAAATAATGGGGGCTATTGATAAGTAAATCTGCTCAGTATATGTAGAACACCAACCACTTCACAGATTCCTTTTTCATCTGGAACTGCAGATCCATTGTATTATCCATGCAACTGAAAAGATTGCAGGTGTTATTAGACCAGCCCCCCAATTTAGATTAAGCTATTTTTCATGACGTGGAACACAAGTTACCTGTCCTCTTTCACAAATAAATAAAGTTAGAGGTTCTACTGTTATGTGTTCATTTTCTTTGACCCTATTATTTCATTTTTTTCAAAGGGAAATGAAGGTGAACAAAGCTCATGAAGAAAGAAATATGTTTGGCAAACGGGAACCAACATCTTTGGTGCAGCACAAACCCGTAACTTGATGCGTAAACACCATTTCTATGCAATTTTTTGAGTTCATAGCAGAAATTGAAAATAATTTTTCACCTTATGAATGCAGGGTGAACGATGCCGAACAAACTTTAATTGAATAGGGAAAAGAAGTCCTATATTAATATGATTCAGTTATGGGTGGTTCTGCTGGCACAAGGATGTTAGGTCATGCTTGCCAATCAAAATTTCTTTCATGGTTTTTGTCATAGATGTTCCGTCTGAATAAATGATAAAATATACGAATCAGAGTTATGGAAAAATCCCAGCAGAAGTTTGAGTTTATTTTCTCAGGTGAACAAGGCTATAGCTCAATCTTAAATTGGGGGTGAATTTGTGTGTGAAAACAATTCAAAAAGCTTTTAACGTCATTACTCTAGTAGCTCATGGTGGTTTTGTATGCATTATATGTCAGAGATAAACCCTTCAGGAGGAAGAATCCACTAATTGAAGGTCCAGGAACAATATTTGGTTGGTAACACAATTCCCACTGACGCCAAAAATGCTGAAATGGCCACGCCCCCTTTTTTGGGGGGTCACGCCCATTTTGAGGGAAGTACTAGGACTGTTCTACAGAATCGTTGGACTAGACGGTTGCGGGACCACTCCAAAATGTGCAGACTGGTCCATAGTATGGGGGGTCAGTAATACATTTTTATATCCAAAAGTCAAAGGTTTTTAGATAATGTCAAAAACTGATTTCCTCCATATCGCGACATACATTAGAATGAATTAGCATAATTGTTTCAGTGCCAAAACAAACAGGAAGGGAAGGTACACCAAGACCTTGGTTTTGAAACTTCCTAAGGGATAAACTGTTAGGGTTACCCAGGGGAGGTGAACACAACTGTCACTTACCGACTTACCAATGACAATGCAGTAGTTATCACCTATGCTGCCACGACAACAAAAGCCACACCCATCAACTTGACTAATCATGCTTACTTTAACTTGGCAGGACATGTAAGTCTACTTATTTGTAATCTTGCTTGGATAGTAAAAAATATATTTCATATCGCATGTTGGGAAGGGGAACTCAAGTGTCTATTCTGTCTTTGTGTATGTCTGTCAAACATCTTCTTCAGGGATGTAATTCAGGCCCTCTGTTACTCAACATTTCCACAATTTTATTTATTTTCAGCCCGTTTTGGAGGCTTTTAGCCCCAATTCACACACTTTTTCAGGTTTTATAGGCCCTCTTACATCCCCAGCTTCTTAACTGAGCATAATTCATTTAAAGGACACTTAGGTCATTTGTCTATACTGTTCCAATTATATACAAATAAGTAAATTTTTTTATTGAAATGCACAGTGAAATATTAAAATTCAAGTATATTCATACTTGTCAAAATGATACTGTTATTAGGCAACCCTAAAAGTATATCATGTTGAATTCAAAGTTCATGTTTTCATTGCTAGATGTCATTGAACTTTTGCAGTTGGTATATATTTTCTCTCTCTACTCTTGCCTCTCATCCTTAGAAAGACTAAATTTGTGTTGATATGATGTGGATTTCTCATATTACTTTTCCTTTAGAATGGTGGCACTATTTATGATCATGAAATCCAGATAGCTGCTGACAATTACACACCTAAAAAGCCTGGAGAGAATGTTGTGACAGGTAGGATATATCTTTCTAGTTCAGATCTTTACTTTGTTCTGAATCAATATGGTTCTCTACTTTGAAGAAAGTGGAGAATACAAAGTGAAGAGAGGAACTTGCAGGCTATTAGGTCATGAGGCCAAAGCGAAAAAGATGCTTGGATAAGGACCAAGGTGGCGCACCCCTGGGAAGTACATAATTCTTCCAAAATAACTTTCCTAAAATTATAGAAATCAGTTCTATGTGTGTTCTCACATCTAGTATGTGCACATCTCGAGAAAATGAATTAAATGTCATCTCAATTTATGCTCTGAATATCAGTGACTACTGGATGTAAACCATGATTCATTGACTCCAGCAAATAATGGGGGCTATTGATAAGTAAATCTGCTCAGTATATGTAGAACACCAAACACTTCACAGATTCCTTTTTCATCTGGAACTGCAGATCCATTGTTATTATCCATGCAACTGAAAAGATTGCAGGTGTTATACCATCACCCCAATTTAGATTAAGCTATTTTTCATGACGTGGAACACAAGTTACCTGTCCTCTTTCACAAATAAATAAAGTTAGAGGTTCTACTGTGTGTTCAATTTTCTTTGACCCTATATTTCATTTTTTTTTCAAAAGGGAAATGAAGGTGAACAAAGCTCATGAGAAAAAAAATGTTTGGCAAACTGTGACCTAACATCTTTGTGCAGAACCAAACCCGTAACTTGATGCGTAACCCCATTTCTATGCAATTTTTTGCGTTCATAGCAGAAATTGAAAATCATTCACCTATATGAAATGCAGGTGAACCGATGCCGAACAAACTTTAATTGAATAGAAAAGAAGTCCTATATTAATATGATTAAGTTATGGGTGTTGGTTCTGCACCAAGATGTTAGGTCATAGCTTGCCAATCAAAATTTCTTTCATGGTTTTTGCTCATAGATGTTTCCTTCTTGAATAAATGATAAAATATACGATCAGAGTTATTGAACTCCCAGCAGAAGTTTGAGTTTTATTTTCTTCGTGAATAAGGCTATAGCTCAATCTTAAATTGGGCGGTGAAAACAATTCAAAAGCTTTTAACGTCATGGACAATAACAATGGCTTTACAGTCCCAGAGAATCTGAAGTTCGTTGTCCTATTCATAACGGGCGGATTTACTTATCAATAGCACCATTATTTTGCTGGAGTCAGCGGAACGTGGTGTACATCCCTTGGTCACTGATATTCAGGGAAAAAAGGAAACATGGTTGGACTGCATATGGACTCATTTATTTCATAAATTTAATTGCTGTGGGCACGTGGTGCAGTGGATCAGCGCTCGCCTCATTAGCATAAGGTTTTGGGTTCGAGCCCCGCTGTCGCCAATGTGTTGTGCACTTGGGCAAGGCACTTTACCTCGCTTGCCTCTCTCCACCCAGGAGTATAAATGGGTACCGGCATATGCTGGGAATGCAAAACAGACTCGCTGTGCGGGAGGAGTGGCGAACCCCCCACAGCAACATTATATGAGGGAATCTGACCCAAACACCAATGACAGAGAGAGGGGCACTCCGCCTGCGGGCGCACCATTTGCATTTTTTAATTGCTGTCAATCAGCAGGTATTTTGTGGGCTTGTTTCAAAGTCAATATTGTAATATGTCTAGATTTAAAATTGACTCAAGACATTGATCAATTCAAAATATAAAAAAAAAACATTACGTGATAGTGTTAAATATATTTGATCACTTTCATGCCCGATTCTGATTATTTTCAAACATTAGGTGAAATTTTACCAGTACATGGCACTCTATATGATCTGCGAGAACCAGTAGTAATTGCGGAACACATCCATGATGTACAAGGAGGAGGTTATGATCATAACTTCTGTCTGTCACATCCATCACTTGAGAAGCCATCCATCAGGTAAATGAAACACCTTTTTGAATTATGTTGATGAACTGCAAGGTAGTGAATTAATCCCAACAGTGACTCTTCTAATAAGAGTCACACAAACTGCCATTACAACTGAGTGTACACAAAATTTTACTTTTTCATGAAGATTTAAACCACAAAATACACTTTCTATACTGCAAAAATCTCAGAAATTGAATAGAATTGGGTGTGGAGAAATACTTTCAGCATGCACCTTCAAAATCTTGTTGGGCAATATGATGAATACCAACTTTTCTTTCACAATTAAAAACCGAGGGTCTGAGCTAATTGAATGGACAGTAGTTGTTTCTGTAGATGAAACATTCTCAACAATGACCTCTAGATGACCTTTGATCCCTTTGCTCACAAGACCTGATGGCTTTCGTCATCATGCTGAGCAACGTTGCTGACTACCCAGTTATTTTTTGATTTGCAGAAATAGCTTATTATTGAAGGACAAGTTTGTAGAATTCTCATAAGTTATTTTTTGCAACTGAAAACTTAACAGAAAAGGAAGAAAACAGCAGTGCTCAAAGATATGAATCTCCATTCAATTACGTGTTGTAGTAAGTGTCCGTTTGGACAGTAATGACTGAAATGTATGATTTTGTCCTTATTATGTTGCTTTCAGTCTTTGCACTTGTAGGGTATGTTAGGATACCTATACTTGTTACAGGGATGCAAAAATCTGATTTTTTATGATTTTTTTGATTTTCCGATTTAGCAAATCACTGATAGTGCCTTTAACAGCCCTTAGCAATCAACAATGTATTGAGGACAATACCAAAAAAGAAGGGGGGACAGAGTAGGGTAGATTTCTTACCTTTTGTACCAAGGAAATAGGTATCAGCTTAATCATTTCAGATTGGGATCGTTTGATGGAAAACTTTACATCAATGCAACAAATCTGGGCTTGGGATTTCTTTAGGGACACCTGACATGTGAAATCTCTTGTTGTACCTTTAATGCTCTCATTTAATTCATATTGTATATGCACCATAAATTATTAGTAATGGTATTCAAACCAGTCCAAAGGCGTCGCATATAGAACATGATCTGGGAGGCTTTAATTTTGGAAGGCTAAAATGTTCACAAGCTTTGCTAATTAATATATTAGGTCTTAAAGACAGCATGTCACCTTATTAACATAAAAAATAAAGCCATCTACTTTAGGACAGCCTGTCACCCAAAGAAAGTTTACAACAGCTGTCTAAAAAAATGGTTCATTTTGACGCTAATAATAAAAGAAAGAAAGAAAAGAGTTAATGAAGAGGACAGTGCTCTGGAAGTAACTTATTTAGAAGTGTATTATTTCACACAATTTCTTCAATAGGTTACTTCGGGCTAGCCTTCAGATTAAATTGAATTTTGTAACGAACATTGTGTAGTGAAATTAAAAGAGAGAGTTGCATTCTTTGAAAAGGTTAGTTGTGAATATGGTCAAACAAATATAGACCTATGATTAGATGTTTATTAAAATTCCAGGAGAACTAGTGTACTATTCACCAATTTAGGTGTAGGTGCCTTAAAAAAGTACAACATATTATCAAAATGGCTGCCTCCACAACTTTAGGAGAATTTGCCTGCTAAAATAATCTGTTTAACACATTTTAAGATATACGGATGTAATTTCTACAAGCATATATGCATGTCAAAGTTATCCACCCTCTAATTTAACAAAGTTGTCCAAAATGACTGATAGTGGCTTTAACAGGCTAATTAATATATTTCTTTATTATATGGTAGAAAATTACTAGCTACGTAATATATTTTTGTATTGCTCGATGATTACACCAAGTGTTAGAAATTAAAATCTGTAGATGTAATAATCCTGTACATCTGTGGAAGACACTGCTCTGGTCACAGCTGTTTGAAAGTCTCATTTATTAAGATAAAATGAAAATAAGACAAAAAAATATAAACGGCAACACACTTTTGACAACTAATTTGGATTATTTATTGCACTAACTACATCTTGTGCAAATTTGATGAAATTTCATTGTGGGTAAATATGATTTTTCATAAAAATCTAGTTTAACATGTCTTTCTATGGGGAATAGGCATAGAGAGGGTGCTATAACGTACAAATCATGACCTTTGTAGGCCTATATGGCAAGATTCCCGTAACAGATTTGTCTGATTTTTGCAGAGATAATAGCTCTTGCATGTCCCTTCTTATATCAGTTGACAATTTGCATGGGGTAAAACAGCTGTGTGGTCCAGCCCCTGTAGTACTAGTAAAATGAAGTGAAAAAGCCAGAAAAACATAATATTCAAACGTGATGATTTTGTATTTTCTGTTGTGAAAAATCTAAGTATGCTTTCTTCAGGGCTGCTTTAGACAGCATGCAAGTTCAAAACTGTTTGACATTCTATTCCTTTTTGCCCTTTAGACCCCTGAAACATTCTTGATAGGTGTTCTGAAAAGGCAAATTGAGAGAAACTTGCATCGAGAAAATCTCCTTATGTCCCACTAATGGGTAGTGAAAAAGTCTCTGCAAATGTCCAGGGCACACACAAATGCACACACACACTCACACACACACACTCACACACACAAACACAAACTGTATTGATCATGGTGCTCAATATCACGCTGAAAATCTGTGAATTTCACCAGGAAAGGTTTTTTTGATCTCAAGTCGGAATTTTTATACGCATATATAGAAATTACAGAATCAGATAAAAAGCACTGCCTTGCCTTTAATACACAGATTTCAAGCCAACCACTTGCAGGTTATGTTCGCATATCCATACCAGTAACAACAATATAAAAATATGAATTTTGATGATTTTTTTGATGTTTCGGATTAGCAAATCGCTGCTAATCCCTTTAAATGTAGATTTTGAGATGCCGTTGCTGTATGTCTATTTGCAGGAGACGGTATGACAAATTTCCTCCAATACATTTTGTCACTATTTGGTGGTTTTTACATTAAAGCAGCTATATGGAATTGTACACACTTATATCACTAATTTGTAAGTTAAAAAAATGCATTTCCACATTTTTCCGATTCTCTCACATTATTGCTCTAATCCCTTTTAAAGTAAACTGATAAACATCAAAAACTTTTTCAATTTATTTTAGAATAGAAATCTGTATGAAATTCTCATTATTTCAGTTCCATTTATAGATATTGACCAGAAACTGCAAACTTACACTCTTTTATTACCTTGTGCTATAAGTTCAAGTTCATTGTCCATTCCTTAAGGGGCCGGAAATTCAATTACTGTAATTAAATTTCAACACACAAATATTAACCATTGCATGTAGGTGCTCCTTCTATGTTTGAAATATATTTTGAATAGGAGTGTATCACAAGTTGTCCGGGGTTATCTTTATTAAGTTAAGATGGAAACAATAAAACTTATTTATTAAATGGGCAAAATATATAAAATTATGAAAAGTTTATAATTTTTAGATTTGTCAAATATCAAAAAAAAGTTTTTTTATAATATGATTAGAAACACTTTTTATATCATGTTATAATAAATTGAAAAGGTTGTAAAGATCTTGGTATTGAAAGTTGTTTTGTAATCTTCTGCCAAACAGCAATCATTTCCAAACCAAAATTAAGATATCACATGGATATAGTACTCATTCTTTGTATCCATTTTAGTATCACAACTCAGGGACAGCACCATGAGATGGGGGGATTTTTTGGGTTGCTGTCCTATCATTTGCACCAATAAAAATAAAAATGGGAAAACATAGGTAGGAAGAAGTATGCACCAAATTGCACCATTTTTACTGCATCTTAAAACATTCTCAACTTCTGAAGTGGAAATTTACATCAGTCACCCCATATTGCTTTACCTCACCATTCTCAAAATACCCTGTCACAAACCTTGCAGCAGTATTGGCTACTGAAGCAAGAAGATATAAAGGTATTACTTTTCTTCTATGAGGTGCGAGAAGAGAGGATCTACTATTCAGTGTAACCAAAAGTTAAATAATTTGTGACAACTAAAACTAAACTTTGCCTCAATGTAGAATGTGATGATTGAGAATGCTACTCGAGAACTGTGTTTTGAATCCTGGACCTGTGATTTTGGAACTTGAAACATATTGTAAGTGAATAAGACATGGCTACAGGATTCCTGATTTTGGCGTCTATGACGGACAGAATTTTTACTGGATACAATAAATTCAGGATGAGTAAAATTCTAAGCCTCTGAAAAGCCAAAAGTACATGCTTTTTTTACCAAACCTCAGAAGCAAAAATTATAGACACAATGTATCTGCTAAATTCAGCATTAAAAACAGTACTTATCCTGATGTTAAAAAAAACACAACTGCCGTCGGAACACCAAATTCACCACAATAGCTATTACTAGAGTATGTCGGCAAACACAAAACAACTGTGTTAACTTAAAATAATGAAAATGTGATACCTTGAAAGTCACAATAGAAATCCAGAAATCCCTTATTATCAAAGTCTGACTTGTTTAGCAAAACTTTTCTCTAAACATCATTTTATTAGACTTGTCAGAGATTTACATTTATTTTAATTCACATCTTTCAAAAGGCATGTGTCAAAGGAAGGAACCTGCATTGAATTGGTGTCATCCTACCTTGCCAACTGGTGTGTACACAAGTTGATGATACTGGTGTACTCTCAGATCCCACCATCTGGCAGTTTGGGTGTACCTTAAGTGTGCTATTGTTGGGCCTGTTGGATATTACACTCTCCAGTGGGAACATTGCAATTATCATATGTTTCTCAGCAGTATATGCAGACGACACACAATTATGTTTCATTTGACCCCAGGCGATATTGAAAAGTGCAATAAATCAACTTGAAAATGTGAATGTGATATAAAAACATGGATGAATGCAAAACAAACTGAAGTTAAAGGACTTTATTGGTGCACTGCAATACAATCTCAAACGATTCTGTCTTATGTGTCACCTTTCTTTTGCGAAATTAATTATCAACCTTCAAAAACATAAGAAAAACTTGGCAGCCTTCTTTGATTCTCAAATGGACTATGTCATCTCACGTCACAAATGTCAGCAAATCTGTACCATTTCACCAAGTAATATTGGTAGGATAAGGGAATACGCGATCAATCAACTTGTCAAATGGCCTTCACCCCAAATATCCATCGGTAAAGTTTTGCACCGATTGAGATTTCAAACCCATTTTGATATTGTTGAGAGCTAAAAACATGATTTGTGATTCCCTCTTTAGAGTACTCTGTGAAATAATATTGCGTTCGGCCAAAATGCACATTTTTAATCATAAATCCAAACCAAGCATCTTTAGCCCTGTCCTTTAATAATCAGACCATGACCCTTAAAAAACAAAGAAGAAAGAAGAAAAAACCTACACGAAGGCAAATGTTGTCTTTCTTAAAAGATCAGATTTATTTTATCAGATAATTTTTAATGTTGTTGTAGAGCGATAACCAGTACCAACATTATAAAAATATAATGTTATGCGACAATTATTAACCTTTATTCCAAATAACTTGTTAAAAGCAGTGAATGCATCCAGGAGATTTTGGAAAGTAATTCAATTACATGTTATAAGATGAGTGAAAGAAAGAACCTTATGGTTTTTTATAATATACAAAACCAATATTGAAAAAATATACAAGCGTGTGGCATGACAAAGCAAATTTGCAGGTCCTCTTATTAAGTTTTATTAAACCTGATCCAATGGTAGGCAGCCCAAATTAAAATTTAAAAATTGCAAAAAACCTGTGCTATTTCAATAGCTAGCCAAGAAAGTTATAACTAGATTTGTTGGTGTCATAGCTATGTGGCATACGATGAAGGAATTAGCTCCAACGTCTTGGTGGTTAATGGGTACACACGTATAGACTTGCATCAACCAAATACAGGATATGCAGATCCTATTTGATCTGAGTCACAGCCATATCTCTATAAGAAGCCATTAATTGACATTCGTTTCTAGCCTGCCAATAATTGCATGGTTCTCGTCGTTCATCAAAAGTCCTGCAAATGTAAGAGCTACAGTAGTGATACAAAGTTTCGGCAAAGTGCAAAGTGTATAACTGTAAGTTAAAACATAATAACATCCTAGATTGAGTAAAATCTGTGGACATGCAGCAAGAAAAATCTACACGGTGTGTAGACATAACTTTGCATACAAGGTCTCATCGCAGCAGTAATCTCTAAGCCAAGAGTTCCATCATAGCTTGAGCAAGAGAAGAACTGGCCAGTGTCCAGGGCCAGTGTGCCGTCTTTGCAGTTAGCAAAATTTCTACAGGCCGTACCATTCAGTAGTGAACAAAACAAAAACTCTGCAATCATCTGAGTAAAGATTCTTAAAGATAGTGTCCATCTCTTCAGTGATCAAAAACTCAAGTGTACCGACTCAACTTTGAGCTAAAAACAGTGAGTAGACTCTACAAGTGTAAGTATATCCTGTAAACAGTGAGCTGCTCTACGAGTGTACCATCTCAGTAGTGAACAGAAACTCTGCAAACATACTATCTTTTCAGTGAGCAAAGACTCTACAAGCATAAGTGTACCATCTCAACAGTGAATAGTGAATAACATCTCAACAATTTGCAAAACGGATTTGAAAAATGTATCATTTCATCTGTTGCCAAAATTGGTGTACAATTTCAGCAGTGACCAAAACTGCAAGTGTACTATCTCTACATTGAGTAAAACTATATGCACGTATATGACCTCAGTAGGTATAGGGAGTAAAGTTTAATGCCTGTGCAAGTGTATCTTAACAATGGTCATAATAAGCAGTGAGCAAAATTACCTTCCAAGTGTAATATCAGAAGTGCGTCAAAAACTCATTGTTGAAAAAATTGGGTGGAGGCATCACCAAGTAAATATAAATCACTTTTAGTAAATTAGAGCAGATAAGTTCATCTTTAAAGGTAGGGTTTGCAATCACTCCCCTGTGACTTAGCTTGTAGCTAAGTTCCTAAAAGGATGAAAAATTTGCAAAATCAAGTAGCTTATATTGATTGGGAATGTGAAAACGTTGTGTGATATCTCAATATCCAGTTACTCTTCAACATTAGCTGAAATCTTTTCAGCGCATTACAATCTTGACTTCTCGGTACTATTACTCAACGAATAGCTATCTTTTTAGTTTGCTAAAATCTTTAAGTTGTACCAACAGCGGCTCAGAAGACCTTCCCAAGTACCTTTTCGCCTACAAATTCGTTTTTCTGTGCCACCGGGAACCTCTCATAGCAATAACACGTAATCATAGTTCCGCACAACAAACGCCCCTTGTACATTATCGAGAGCTGCGCTTAAGTCTAGTGGCTTGAATTTCTAATGTATAGTTTGTGAACGATCAAGAAATGATTCTCGATTGCTATGCGCTTCTTTGTGTAAACAGTATTTTCAATATTTCTTTATCATCTTCAGAATTTCTTGAAACCAGCCAGAAAGCTGGTATCATCTGTAGGGCATTTAGAGCGTACGATTGAGCGAACAGGAATTGAGTGGAGGCTCCCCTAACGTCCGCCAGCGGCATGATTAAAACAACGACGCGTAATATGAGACTATTTACATGACTTACGTCACAACAGGGTATCTGCTGTGTTTACAAATTCCACTCGTACTTTCGTAATGCTTTCGCAACATGATTCCCTACTTCTAAAGATAAATTTCTAGTAATTACACGTTTCAGTGGATATATCCAGCATTTTTATTTATTTGTATAACTGTTTGTTGGGTCATTTGGTAAGATTTACCAAGAATAGGCGGCAACTTGGGCAGGTAACCTGGGACGGTAACTTGAGTCTAGGATTGAAGTTGAGACTGAGTGAGTGAGTCTAAGCAAGGATGTGTTGATTTGTCGGGCTAGGAACGGGGCTAGGAATATCGGACTTGCATCATTGCATGTTTATTTTCTTTTTGACTTGGCAATTTCAAATTCATGTGCAGTGCTTAACATTGAGTTTGTGAACCGTTCGTGACTGTGTACTCTAGTGTAAAGGCTGTCTGTGTAATGCACTTGACCGATGTTACCTTCCCGGCGACAAAGAAAGAAATGGAGTCATCACGCCATTACCCGTCGATAATATGGTTCGCGCGCAAAGGATTATGGGGGCTGGCCTCCTAGCTGCTGTTAGTTGTACCATTATACCATTTAAATATGGGCACTTGCTCACCTTTCATCAGTTCAACCTTAAAAATCACTACAGTAATTCTTACAATTATATGTCATCATGATGTGACAGTGAAGATTGCAGTTGCCCAATTAGAGGTTATGCCTCTATGGAGCACTGCTGACAATATCACACAATCTTGCAGCATTCATTTCAACAACAGCAATGGATGGTTCAGTCTTCAGGGTAGTCCACATCACAGCTGCAGCATTCAAGTTTCTGCATCCCCGAATTCTCAAACTCTTGTTCATATATCAAATGATAACAAATCGGGAAGTATTTTCTTTTATGTTGAGCGTCTGGGGGACTTGGTGGAATGTCCAAACAAATATGTAGTGTTAGATGGACAAGGCACAGAGTGCAGTAGTATATTTGCACACAAACGTCTACAATTGAATCTGCAAGGTAACGTCAGTGTAACTATCAGTGAAGTAGAACTAGATTCATTGTCATTTAGGTGTCCAGAATATGCCACAAATGTGTATATTAGACCAAAATTAAATCGGTCATGCTCTTTAATCAAGGGATATAACAGAAATATCACATGTCCTTCACCTTATGACAATGTTCATGAGAATGGATATCAGCAGTTCCAAGGAATGTGCAGTTTAAATTTTCTAGGAAATTGCAGTGCGATTTTAAACAGGTACGATGTAGTCTTCCAATGTAGGTATGATGATTTCTCTCATATCCAGAGAGTGATGATGTTGTATCCTCCAGGATTACTTGAATTAGATCTAAATGAAAATAATATTGTTGAAGTTGATGCTGAAGCATTTCAAATGCTAAGAGATTTACAGAGACTCAGTCTCTTTGGTAACCAAATAGAGTCATTGCCCAGATATTTGTTCAGTGGTTTGGTAAAACTAACTGAATTAGATCTTGGTAGTAATAGATTGAGATCATTGCCAATTGGATTGTTTGAAGGATTGGGAAATCTAAGTGTAATATATTTGGATGGAAATCAGTTACTTACATTGGATAGTTATTTGTTTCAGGGTGCAAGAAAACTAAGTTATTTGAGTCTTAGTTACAATAAGCTTAGGAACTTGTCAGGAGAAACATTCCGTGGATTAGGTAATCTGGCTATATTGACTCTTCATGGAAATATGTTTAGCTCACTAGATGCAAGTGTATTCCAAGATTTAAGAAATTTAACTCTATTGTCTCTGTATTACAATATGCTGTTAGCAGTGTCTGAGGTACAGTTTAGGGGAATGACAAGTCTTAATTTCTTGTATATGAATGGAAACCAGTTGACAAAATTAGATGTTAGCTTATTTCAGGATTTAATTGAACTAGCATTTCTTGATCTTGCTAACAACAAATTGAGCATGTTACCAAGTGGTTTGTTTCAGGGGCTAAAAAATCTTAATTATCTCTATCTGTATGGCAATATTTTGACCACATTGGGAAACAATTTGTTTGAAGCCTTATCAAACTTAGAGATACTTTCTTTGCAATTTAATAGATTGGAAAAACTTGATAATAGTTTATTCAAAAACTTGAGAAATCTCAAAATATTAAGTTTAGATGATAACAAATTGAGCAGTCTTGAAAGTGGTATGTTCAAAGGTTTGGTGAATTTGAAGTACTTATTTTTAAGTACAAACCAGTTAATAGAACTAGATTTTGGTATTTTCAAGGATATAACCAATGTTGCTTATATTGAGATGTTTGGAAACAGATTGAGGAAAATTCCAAGTTTTGCAGAATTGGCCCACTTGAGTTATTTAAATTTAAGAGACAATGCACTGACAGACATTGATAGGAATTCATTTTCAGGCATTCCCTCAAATACAGAATTATATGTCAGTCAACATGAGATTTGTGAATGTTATGTTCCTAATGGAATTAACTGTAGTGCATCAAATGAAAGATCACCTTATCTGACATGTGATAGGCTTTTGTCAGACAGGGTTTTGGCTATCCTTATGTGGCTCATTGGTTTAAATGCACTGGGCGGGAATATGTTTGTTTTAGCTTGGCGGCAGAAAAATATCCAGAAAAACAAAGTCCAAGCTGTACTACTAAGTAATTTAGCCATGTCTGATTTACTCATGGGTGTATACATGTTGGTTTTAGCATCAGCAGATGTTATATTTGGTGAACACTTTCCAATGCAATCTGAAAATTGGAGATCTGGCATTACCTGCAGAGTTGCTGGAGCGATATCAATTTTATCCAGTGAAGCTTCAGTATTCTTTGTAACATTAATCAGCCTTGACAGATTCATTTGTATTCGGTTTCCATTTTCAAGTAAGAAACTTAATAGAAAGTCAACACTTGGGTTAGTTGTATTGACATGGATTTTCTCATTAGCATTAGGTATTGTTCCATCCGGTTTAGCAGGAATTAACTTCAAATTTTATGATAACTCTCATGTATGTATTGGTCTCCCACTGGCTTTAATAGAAATGTTTACTACAGAAGACTTTGCACAAAAGGTAGACATTTCAGCTTTAGGTGATCACTATATCAAAAACACATTTCATACTCAGTCCATTGGTATAGTACCTGGCATGTACTTTTCAAGCTCAGTTTTTCTAGGTCTTAACTGTGTTTGTTATATTGTAATACTTGCCTGTTATATTGAAATAGTAAGAGCAGTTTATAAGTCATCAAAACTTGCTGAACTCAACAAAGAAATGAGAGACCAGCTACAGATGACGGCTAAGGTTGCTGCTATTGTTGCTACAGACTTCTGTTGTTGGTTTCCCGTTATTCTTTTAGGGATCTTAGTACAGGCAAGAGTTCTTACGCTACCGCCATCTGTATTTGCATGGTCGGTAACGTTTGTGTTACCAGTCAATTCTGCTATCAATCCGTATTTGTACACCATTGCAGCTATCATCAGCAGTCACCGTAAGCAGTGGAAGACTTCACAAAACACACTTTCTCGAGGGATCTCACAGCGACACCAGATGCCTTCACAAACACAGGATTCTCAACTCTGAACCTGTTGTGCAATACAGTATGCAGATACAACAATCAAAATTTACAACACAATATATTTTATGACAGCAGGATGGTTTTCTGTTAAACATATATCAAAATATTTGTCAACGTCTCCAGTTTTTGAAAATCCCTGATGCCAATATGCGAGTCAAATCTTACCCTCTTTTTACTTTATTTCAGAAAAATATGACCACAGTTTAAAAAGTTACTGAAAATTGGGTAACACTTCTTATTTGAAAACAAAGACTTACAATTAATGGATGAAATGACTTATTCCATACAGTTTGATGACCAATTTAAGACTAAAAGGCACAACTTCACAGTTATCATATGACTTCAATGTCAAATATTGACCTTTCTTGATTTAGGCATTTAGGCAGTTTTTCCCCCAAAGGTAACTTTCTATAAACAAAATAACATTATTATACAGTCTATTAAGATGGATATTTGCTTTTAAATAACTTAAGCTTGGTGACCCGATTGAGACCGATAGTGATTATCATATATATCAATTGTAAACAAAATGTTTGTTGTGCAAAATAAGTGATTAAAATTATGAAAGACCTGCAGTGTTTTGGTCAAAATGGGCAATTTCAAATTCAATGTTATTCAGTAACAAAGAAATCTATCAAAATCTATATACAAATTGGAACTGATAAAACCGAGATAAAAGTACAGAGAACGAAAAAAGTGTATGTTACAACCTCCGCTGGACAATTCATAAGAGATTATAGAAAGTGAAGGCCTTTACTTAGGGTAAATTAATAATATACTTACAAATAATAAAATTATGAAAATCATGAATAGGTCCCGGTGAACTGGTTAAGTGGAGTTTGAATGCAGGTGTAAATAATACAATCCAAAAGAATCGAGACTAATGATTAAGGAGAGTAAGAACCAAGATGACAGATATTACAGAGATGACAGACACAACGACAATAATAATTAACACAACTACATGTATGCAGACCATACATAAGAGTTCAAAAGAAAAACAGTTTGAGAAGATTGGTCCAACACATTTTGAAGATTGGTCCAACACATTTTGAAGATTGGTCCAACACATTTTGAAAATTGGTCCAACATATTTTGAAGATTGGTCCAACACATTTTGCTCCAGGATAATAGTGGCTTGGGTGGTCTGGGAAGAAAGAGGTGGGTGGTAGGAAAAAGAGCAAAGAGAGGGCAGAGGGCGATATATTTGATGCTTATATCACTTGTGTTATAGACCGTACTCAATAGCCAGCCATGTTAGTAGACAAGATAGACGCATTCCAGTACTACAATACATTCACCTGTCAATGATCCCTGTGCAATCGCTAAACATGGATCGATTGACAGCTTAATGTATTGTAGTCCTGGAATGTATGCATCTTGTCCACCAACATGTCTGGTGGCTGACGTCATATTGAATACGGTCTATTGTATGGAATGACTTTTACATTCTTTAACAATGAATTAAGTATTTGGTGTTTTCTTTTATTAATAAGTATTTTAGTAGAACTTTAGTGGGTTTTTTTTTGTAATTTTACTGAAGAGGTGTCAAAAAGTTTATTACGTTCAACCCTACAAAAATTGTTCCAGTGTACAATTTTAACATCATGTATTTTCCTAACTCTGAAACTGTTATGATTGTATGAGTCAACTGTTAATTTGCCTCTAATTGTGGTTTATCCTTAAATTATTGAACACACTCTACCCTTCTGCTCTTCTACTATGTACACCAAACAGTGTAGTTAGGCAGCGCCGCAGTGCCCTGACCAACTTCATGTTTCTTTGTTATAATACAGGACATATTCATGGGATCCTGCTGCAAGATGTCACTAATAGGGCAGTGCCATCAGAGGGTGTTTGTGAATGAAAGAATCATACAATTATTTGTCTCAAAAATTAATATTTATATTTGCCTAGATTCAAATTGTTGATTTAAATCCAGTGCAAAAAATATTAAATTCCGATTCGAAACTGTCCTTTTAGTAGTATTATGCTTCAAATTTGATCCTTGTCAATTGAAAGTTTAAATTCAAGTTAAATTCAGTGGATCAAAATTAAAAATCGCCAAAATCATTTTCATCCAATGTGATTCAAATACATCGAGATAGCACTAAACAGCTGCCAATAAGGACAGTCTCTCTTATACTGCATGTTTTTAAAAGGAAACATTGTATTGCCTTATTCTTTAAATACCGTACATGAGCAAGGGACACACTTGTTCCAGTAAATGTGTATTTTCCTCTAAACACTTAGGTTGGTATTCTGAAAGGGAGACTAACTTTAGACCTGGGTTTAAACCAAGGTTAGTCCTACAAGAGGGGACCTTTTTTTCCTTTCAAAATACTGTGAAAGTTAAATGTAACGGGTGAGAAAACTCCTCATTGATGGGCTGGAACAGCCCATCCATGAGGAATTTTCTCACCCGTTACAGCACACATTTAGAGTGTGTTGTAAGAAAAAAGGTCCCCTCTTGTAGGACTAACCCTGGTTTAAACCTGGGTCAAAAGTTAGTCTCCCTTTCAGAATACCAACATTAAGTGCTGTTCACACATTCATTGGTAAGAACATTTCTTTTGGATGCAAAGCAGTAGCCTTCAATTTCTGGTCAGAGAGCGTATAGGGTCATTTGAGATGTTTACATTTTTTTTCTTGCAGAAATGAATTCGTATTTGCTCAAATCCGGCAAAGAGATCCTTGAAGATCTGGTCATTATAGGGCATTCATGAATTTTAAAATGGTATTTAAAGGTCACTGGAAGTATTGTTGATAATATCTGTGTCATTTACTTGCATATTTGATATATAGTATGTGTGTCTATCTGTCTTTTTGTGGTAAAAATGTTAACCCTGCGCTTAATGGACACGTATACTTCTACTTATTGACCAATTAACTTTATACTCTATCAGAAGAACTGCTGGCCCAAGACTCATGGGGCGTATACAAATTGATCTCTGATGACCCATGTAACCTTTGACCCAGTCACAAAGTGCGATACTAGATGACACATGCATTGGTTGAATTGTGTATTTTTCTAAAAATAATGCTTTGACAGAAATAGAGGGTTATGGCCCTGCTTTTGGGCACACATATTGTAATATATATCCATACACACATTATCGTATAGAATTGTTTTAAATATAAATGGCAATATCCTAGCATTGCCTTGTGTATAGGGGAGTTCAAGTTTCTTGTGCCTGTATTTCTTTCAGTCAAATTTTCCAAACAGCATTACCAGACCAGAAGAAACCTACTGTCACACGACATGCTTCAAGTTCTCTTGGAAGTGATGAAGTGAATTGGTGAGAGATTTTAGCAACAGACACTTGTCACTAATGATCGATCCAAGCAGATTTGACAGTACCGAGTTAGTTGCATTGATCAGCTATCAGAGCAGATGTTGGAGTTGCGATTGTAGTAGTATATAAGGCTATAACAAACGTGTGTGTGTAGCTGATTTTGTGCTTAATTTTTTTCACTTAAATTATTTGAATGTAGATTACAAAATGAGGATCAGACCATAAAGGGGTGCTACATCAGTGAAATGTTACATCATTACTTATAGATGATGAGATTATTCTTGGTTTTGCCTATGTTAAAGATTTGAGAGGACGTTCGATAAAATTACTTGCAAGTAAACTGTATATTTAAAATATACGATTATATTTGTTTTGACATTTTAAACTACTTAGTTCTTCAGGTAGACAAGGATGTATATATTTATTAATCTTTCCCTGGAGATGGCCAGTGCACGAGAGTGTTGAAAAAAAAAAAAACCCATGTGCGCTTGGCCGGATTCGAACCGGCGACCTTCGTATTACATGCACGACGCTCTAACCGACTGAGCTATCAAGCTGGGTTGGTAGAAGAGCGATAGATATCATCTATAGGTGTTAGGTTCAAAGGTGTCCTTCGCTTTCCTAGCGGATAGCATCAGAACTGTATATTTAACATATACGATTATATTTGTTTTGAAATTTTAAACTACTTAGTTTTTCAGGTAGACAAGGATGTATATATTTATTAATCTTTCCCTTTACATTGTCAATTTTAGTTTACAGAAATCAGATTTTAAGTGTGCATTGTAAAATTTGAGGGTCTAGGCTATAGTGCCCTGCTATGCTTGGTGTGCTTTATTCTTTTACCAAAGACTAGGAAAGTGTTTCTAGAGTGTAATATATGTCACACCTACCATATTTGGTGTTATTAAAGTTACTACACTTAAAGGTGCTTGTTCCAATTGTCTTTGGGTCCCCTGGCCACTTACCCGGAAGTAGTAATAATTTTAGTATCAGAATAGATGAATGGCCGTATTTTTCACATTGTCGCCATGAAATTTCAGCTTTCAAATCCATTTCTTTCCAAAAGTATATAAAAAATATGTTCATCAATTTTAGCACAGTAATGAATAGAGCATTACATTCTCGTTTGTACAATAAAGAACTACAAGTTTGTTCCCATAATACATAAATCGGAAGAAGCACCTTTAAGTCCAGCATATTGTAGTGCTTTTATAATTAATTTTTAAAATATTAAATGTTCAGTTTTATATGAACAAAGGTTGTACTTAATATCATTTTTTAATAAAAATGTAAATTGCCCAAGTTAAGAATGAGCCGCCCGATGGCATTTACACCATAAAGACTATATTGACTGCTTGTAAATATATGAAATAAAATTATAGTTGGTAAAATAATTTTAATAAAGAATGTGCATAATATTATCAATCATAATGCGCATGGTAGTAGTTAAAAGTTTAAATGTTAGGAGGTTGAATTTACACATTGCAGTGGTATGTTATTGTAAGTATTTCAGGTTTTTTGTGGGCCGCCAGCTATAGCTGGCAAGACCACTTAGCAATCCGTTGTGCGTGTGTATGTATGTGTGTTTGTGTGTGTCACAAATTGTTAAGTTTTTTTTAAATTGACCTCAATTGAAAAGTTTAACTTCAATCGGAACCAAACTTCTGTCATAGGTGCACAATGGGATCCCTCATATGTTGATGAGGTCAAAGGTCATGTTGAAAGGACAAAGGTCATGTGAGGTCAAGTTGAAAATGGGCTAAAAATGTAAAATTGATCTAAATTGAAAACTTGAAGTTCAATTGGAACCAAACTTTTGTCATAGGTGCACCATGCGATCCCTCATATGTTGAGTTCAAAGGTCACGTGCCAGGGTTAAAGGTCATGGGGCGGCCCACAGCTTATATTCTTTGAATATAGCGAGCGCGAAAGCCGAGAACCGCGAAATTCTAGTTTATTTTTCTCAACGGTTGGTGCACGCACAAAGGTGTAAAAACCTACATGCACCCGTTCAGATTCAAACCGACGACCTCCTCATTGTTAGGCAGGCACTCATACCACTACAGCTTGGTATATACCCTTATAGACGGTAGGGCATGTCCTTCTATACTGTTGCTTTGTAGTCCCCGTCGGGGGAGGAGGGCAAGAGCAAGTGTAAATTCATAATAATTTGTTTATTTGCTGTTCCCGCAAATAAAATATTCTTTTCCCCAATATCAGTAACCAGTAATTTGAGATTCACATACATTTCAAGTGAATATGATACAGAAATACCGTCTTTGTTTTTAAGGTCATGTGGGGAACAATGATTAAGCTGAGGAAATTGATAACCAAGATAAGTTAAATACATATTAAGCAAATTACGTATTGTGTATTCATTGAAATACACAAAACACTATACAGTGTGTCCCCGAAGAAACGCAACACTTGGTTCCAGGTACCATAAGTTTTGATACGATCAATCCAAATGTGTCATTTGTCGAGCAAAAACAAATTCATTTTTTGTTAATTTCATTTCATGTGCCATTTTTGTCTTGCCTGAACTTTATTCTGGCAGAGACTTAGTAATCACTTTTCTGTCTGTCAGTCAACCTGTCTGTCCGAGTAAAAAGCTTGTGTGCGATATAATTTGGAGTTTCGTAAGGGCTACGATGATGTAACTCGGTGAAAAGAAGGGGGTTGACAAGTTCTCAACATGATTTTTGATATGATACTTAAAGGCTGACTCAGATATTTCAAAATATAATTTTTTTTCGTATATTAATTAAAAATATTCAACTCAAACTAAAGATAGTCACCTAAAATGCATAATTCCAAAGTTTGAGACGAATAGGATATTTCGTTTTCATGCCGTACACATTTATGTATAGTATAACAGCCCTATATGATACTGTGTATAACAAAAATTCCGGTGTAGAAGTAACCATTGTCCGGCGTACTCATAGTCCGGGAACAATGGTGAACAATAGGGCAATCAATTCAGTTGACTCTTTACGCAACATTAGTTTCATGCTTTATTCCATTATCGTCTATGAAGCCCCGGACTATGGCTCCTACCTGACTATATCTGCTTTCACACCGGATCCGGAATTTTATAACAAAGTTGTGATTTTCTACATGAAGGAGTTCGAGTTGAGCTTAGATATTTCACACAGTGATTATTGTATGGACAAGCGTTATGTATATGCAAAAAACACAATTTGTTCCAAAATTGAGGGCGCCCTCCCTGGGAAATCTCTGAGTCAGCCTTTAAGGATCTAATTTGCATAATTTAAGGTTTTTTTCCCGCAATGCTGGTGTACAAGTTGTCTAGAGTTCCGTAAGGCATATAATGATATAATTTGGTGGAAGGAAGTGGGTTGAAGTGTTCTTGACCTGATTAGATTTGGGGCGTATTTCGAGCAAATTAGGTCTGCAAATGAACTAATTAATATGCAAAAATCGGCATAATTGCTATATTTTTTTAAATTCACAATAATCAAATTCTAGTCCTGCTAGGAGTACAAATGCAGTTGTGATTGTGACTTGTTCAATGATACAAATAGGAAAAATTAACCTAAACCTAAACATATCAGCAAAATAACCCTAAGTGTGTATTTTCTCTTGCAGTGGCACAAGTATAGAGAACAGTCCCGCAAGGGGTATAATCTCACTACAAATTAGGCCCATTAGGGGTATATTTTCACTGAAAACTAGTATAATTTCACCAAAACTGGTCCCATTAGGAGCCGGGTATATTTTAACAAAACCTCTTATGTACACAAGGCAGCATTTTTAATGCTGCCACATGTTTTGTATTCGAGATCTCGATCACTTAAGCACAGTAAGTGTTAACTGAAAATTGGCCCCATTAGGGGTCACTTTCAGAACCCCTGGAACGAGCATGGGTTCCCAACGAAAATCCAAGACCCCCCCCCCCCCCCACCACCACCACCACCACCACCACCACTGCGTATTTAACAAGAGCAGCAACAAATACACATCGGAGACAGCTGGAATATGTTGTAATATGCAATATACTTTTACGTGTTCATATATAGTTTTAAAAAAATTCTTCAGTAATGATTGCTCGCCGATCATCGATTGCGGCAGAGGGATTACGGTCAAAGGGTCGCTGTTGAATCCCTTCCTTTTGTGCTGGTGAATGGATAAAACAGATTAAAATCGGATGGTGAAAGTCTTGAATTATTATGAAAAAAAATTGTCCGGACTTCTGGCAGCTGCGTTGGTCAGATATTCAAGGTCAAAGGTCAATGACCTGTATAAGGCATATCATGGCTCATAGCTCCTCAACCATTTGGTCTAAATACACAAATGAAGTGTCTATACCAAGGTTTTTTTGGTCAACAAACACAATTAACATATAGGAAAAACGATCAAATGCAAAATAGTATGCTCAATCTGCATGAAATTGTACTTTTCTAACCCCTGAACCATGTAAAGGGGTGGTTAGTTAAAATCCTCTGATCCTTTTGATTTTGGTATAGGTGGATTGGTGTAAGTCTCCTCTTTCCATTGATATCCAAAACATTCCAATAGTCCTCCATTTGACGTCATAGTAATGTTTTAATGAATGAATAATCATGTGAAATCTGATTTCTCCGATTGTTGCTAAAATTAAGTCAATTTCTATTTTGAGTTACAAATACAGGAATGTGTGGTTTTGCTAGGTTTTTGGGGTGATTACGAACGGAAATGAGTTTTGTAACATACACAGGAGGTATTAAGTGCATAAAGCATATATTTTTTTGATAGAAGTGAAAAGAAAAATATTATAAGGTGGCAACCACCCCCTTCCTCCGAAACTTTGAGTCTTGTCTACCATAGACCCTCCCTCGGGTCCACGGTGATGAAAATGCTAAGCGACTGAAATTACACTAGACTCTTCAACCCATATCCGTGCGAGCTACTCCCTATTTGTGTAATTCCAGGAGCCCTGTGTACAGTAATTCGCGTTCTGTGGATAGTTGGCTGGTATAATAATAGATGGCGCATTATTAGGACCGGTGTGAAAGCAGATATAGTCCGGTGGGAGCCACAGTCCGGGGCTCCATAGACGATAACGGAATAAAGCGTGAAACTAATGTTGCGTAAAGAGTCCCCTGAATCGATTGCCCTATTGTTCATCATTGTTCCCGGACTATGAGTACGCCGGACTCTAATTACTTCTACACCGGCATGTCCACTGGGTGGCAAGCTGAAAAGTCTTCAAATGTTTATTTTAGCCTAATCTTTAACCAAGTGCACTCAAAAACCCAGAGACAGAGTAGAGACTGGGGGGACAGTCTAGTCTACCACTACCAAAGGTAGGGTGGCGTGACAGATTATTTTCGCTAAAATGAGAGCAAATGATGGTCCAAGATTAGATTCAGGCATTAGGATTCCGATTGATGTGTTTTTGCTGGTCGGATGAAAATTTGTGGGCAGTGGTAAAACCCCATCTCCCGCTGAGAATGACAAAGTTCCCTCAACCTTCAATGATGACTTGCCACTAATGATGTCCCATTCCAGCAACCTGTGACTTTTATCCAAACACCCTGACAATGGATGCGTTTTAACACCCTGACTACGGGTGCATTTAATTGGGGGGCTCACCTCCGATCTCTTCGGGGGAAGCCACTGACCAGCCTCCTCACATACGTCCTCGAGTTGTTCACCGTCCCCTTTCTGACATTGGGCACTGGCTTCCGTTGTCCGTTTCGACAATATTAACGGTGTGACCTAATTAACACAAGGAGAGTGGGTTTGGCATCAGTCCTAGCCTATGCAGGGAGATTCTTCAGCTATTCATTGGTGCTGTATTGGTTCAATTGGCTGATCGCCTCCGTGGTTTCGGGAGTGAACAATGGCATTGCGGACAGTCTCCCAGGAGGGTCCCCTAATCCCAGACACAGCCAAATGTTAGAGGGCCATCAGTGGACGTGACAGCTCCTCTTCTGCAGTTTTTGCCACACAATCTTCTAGAGGTGGACCTCCACAACGTGGATCTTTCGCCTCAGGTCATGATTCGTGAATTGTGATATAGTACTCGTGTGAACCCGGCGGATCCCCGGGCAGTCTAACTGACGCCATGGCGGCGGACCCGGTCAGGATTGATAGCCTAGCCCCCCCATGATCCCAAAAGTCCCCTCGAGTGGCTGTCTCAAGACTGCCTGGTCCTGCGGTAGCGCCATGTGGTGCCACGTCAGCTGTGGGATCGGTGATACATGACGATTTCCTTTCAGTCCCCTCCTTTGTCCAATCTGTGAAAGGGTATGTTGCTGATCGTCCCCAGTTCGTACCTGGTTCCGGTAGTGGGGATTTGCCGTTGGTCTTGCAATCTTAGTCTTATAGAATTTCCTATGGCTGTGGCTTGTGGCCTAGAGGGTTCGGATATACATTCCTTGTCTACGGACGATGCCCACTTCGGCTTTGAGCGCAAGGATTTATCTAGTCTTCCACAAGTAGCTTTTTGGCCAAGCATCAGACTTTCTTTTAGACCAACCCCGAAACCGGTGTTTCCCTTCTTTTCTGCCACATCTCACCAGAGATGCAGACAGCCAGGAGAGCCTGACAGCAAGGGAACATTGAGGCAAGCTGGATTTCTTCAGTCATTTGATGCACACAAAAACACCATTATTGGTTGAACTGGACTGGCTTCTTTGGTTTGGGCATATGATGTGTCGGCTGAAAATGTAAAAATTGACTCATTGAAAAGTTTGAATTCAATTGGACCAAACTTAATCATGGTGGAACAGGGATCCCTCATTTGTTTGATGAGTGCAAAGGTTACATTCAAGGGGTTTTTCCCAAAGGTCCGTTTAGGCAAATCATTCATTAACCGCGATGGCAGGCGACACAACCGTGGTCCAGGACTCGATGTATTTTTTCTTTAAACCTAGCAAAAATTTGTATTCCTTAACTATATGTGATAGCAGTTTTTTAAAACTATTCCATTTTAAGATGTCCTTATTAGTGTCTCCCAACAAACCGTGGACCTGGCCGTTTCCGACAGACTCGGGCAAACGAACTTGGCAAACTCTTATTAAGATTGTGGACTTCCTATTGCCAATAATTGCTGTCCAACGCTTTATCGTAGTACCAAAATGATTAAACTATACAAAACCGTATTACTCTCGTTCGGCCTTTTCGAGAACCATATTTCACAAGGGTCCCTTTTGACAATGCCAGATTATTGCATTTTATATGATTGTGGCAAGGAATAAGATATTATGACAAGGTGCAAGGAAATCTTTAACTCTATAATGCTGTTAAATGCGTGGTTGTTTTTAGGAACTTCAAGCCAGATCTCCCACCCTCTGGTAATTGAACATAGAGGGTGCACTTCATAATGGATTGGACTTCACATAATTGATTGATTGTTAATGGGAGCCTTAACTAGGAACAACGTAAAACGCATGCGCGAACCGGGAATTTCAAATCCCGGAAGTGGAGCTTAGAAACGTAAAACACAGTCGAAAAAATCTTAAATTATTATTTTTCTAAACACGATCGGACACAATGTTTTGTGAAACATAAATTGTATATGTTATGGCTGTTGCACACGTTTTTTCCTTTCTGCTGAATTGGTTGGAGAGAAAAATAATGAGTAATTTTGTACGGCACACTGTACAGCCGAAAATACACCGAAAAAACGCAAATTTTTCATAATGAAATGAGCCAAATATAGCCACATCTCGCCATTTTTGATATCTAGGATTAAAAATGGTTACGTGCAATTGTGATAGTGTACTTTTACAAAATCCTGATGCCCAGTGTCCTCCATTTCGTAAAAGAGTTCTGGACGCAAAGCTGACCGATGGTTTGATTCTGCCAGATCGAGCCAAAGTGTACAGATCATCAGTAGTCAAGTCTATAGTGTGGTTGCACAATGCTATCTACTGCTGATGATTTACTGCTGATGATCTGAGTTGAAGTTATGGGTTATAAATGTTCGGAGTTTTTCAATTTCTTCGTCCAGTCTTTCTCATCTCGCCATAACTAATTAACCTTAATTTTTATTCAGCCCATGGAGGCATGGGGGGAGATACACCTTGGTCTATTAGCATAGTTAATCTGCTATAACCTGCATGCCTGTATTGTGCTTGAACTTCTAAACCATATTCAAATCTCAAGTTTGAAGTTGACTGTCTGTACTTGGGGCTGCCTTATGGGGCAGGGGGTCCCTTTTTTTTTTTGAAGTCCTGCACCCCCCAATCTTGCGTATGGCCCCATGGATCCCAAACCTCTTTTCCTATATTAATGGTCCCGGGTAGGCTTTTCCTTAAAGAGACAGATGACATTTCCAGAAATAGCCCCCATTTTTTAAAAGTTAAACCCTGTTTTTTTTTTTTCCATATTGGAATGCTTATCAATGTATAAGATCACACACCGGACGTGACAGATTTTTTGCGCTTAAAATGAGAGCAAATGATGGTCCAAGATTAGATGCAGGCATTAGGGATCAGATTTATGGGTTTGCTGGGTCGGAATGATGAAAATTGTGGGCGTGGTAAAAAACAATATCCCTGAGGTGACAAAGGTTACCTCAGACCTTCAATGATGGACGTTGCCATCATATGAGGTCCCATTCAGCCAACCTGTGACGTATCAAACACCTGACAATGGATGGTTTAAACACCATGACGACGGTGTGCATTTAAGTTGGGGGGGCTCACTCCTATCTCTTCGGGGGAAGGCAGCCGACCAGCCTCCCTCACCATATAAACGTCCTCACCAGGTGTTCACCGTCTTTTCTGACATTGTGGGGGCACTGGCTCCCGTGGTCCGTTGTTTGCACGACAATATGACGGTTGTGTGACATATAAAAAAGGAAGGGGTTGTCATCAGTCTAGCCTATGCAGGAGATTTCTTCAGCTATGCGTGTGCTGCTGCATGTGGTGGTAACTATTGGCTGATCGCCTCCCGGGTTCGGGAGTGCTGAACAATGGGAGGCGGGACAGTCTCCCAGGAGGGTCCCTAATTCCCAGACACAGCAAATGTTTTAGAGGGCCATCAGTGGAGTGGCAGTACTCTTCGCAGTTTACCACACATCTTCTAGAGGGTGGACCGGTCCACAGTTGGATTGTGGACCTCAGTCATGATTGTGAAATTGTGTGTGATATATTACTCTTGGAACCCGGGTCCACTGGGAAGTATATCCGGACGCCCATGCGGGACCGGTCAGGATTGATAGGCCTAAAGCCATGATCCCAAAAGTCATCGAGTGACTCTGTCTCAAGGACTGCATGGTCTTGCTGGTAGCAATTGTGGCCACAGGCAGCTGTTGGGGATCGGTGATTACATGAAGATTTATTTACACAGTCCCCTCTTGTCCAATTCTGGTGAAGGTTGGTTTGCGTATCGTCCCCAGTTCGTAGCTTGTTCCGGAGTGGGATCTGACGGTGGGTCTTGCAATTCTTAGTCTTATAGAATTTCCTAGTGGCTGTTGTGGCTTGTGGTCTAGAGGGTTGGATTATACAGGTCTTTGTTTACGGCACGAGGCCGCCCACTTCGGCTTTGAGCGACAAGGAGTATCTATTCTTCACAAGTAGGTTTTTGGCCACGCTATCAGACTTTCTTTTACCGAACGGTGTTCTGCCACATCTCACCAGAGATGCAGACAGCTCAGGAGAAGCCTACAGCCAGGGGACACATTGAGCAAGCTGGATTTCTTCAGTCATTTGAAGGCACACAAAAACACCATGATGGGTTGACTGGCCTTCTTGGTTAGGGAATATGATGTTCGGCTGAAAATGTAAAATTGTTAATCTCATTTGAAAGTTGAAGGTCAATTGGAACCAAACTTAAACATAGGTGGAACATGGATCCTCATTGTGATGAGGTCAAGGGTACATATCAGGTCAAAAGGTACGTAGGCATATCATTCATTAACCGCGATGGCAGCGCGACACAAGCGGTCCGAGGACCGATGTTGTATTTTTTCTTACCTAACGAAATTTGTATCCTTAATAATATGTTATAGCAGTGTTTTAAAACTATTTCCATTTAAGAGTGTCGCTTTTATAGTGTCTCCAAGACAAAACGTGGACCTGGACGTTCCGACAGGGACCTGGCAAACTGAAACATTGGCAAAACTCTTGTTAAGATATGTGACTTCCTATTGTGCCAAAATATTGCTGTCCAACGCTTTATGTGGGGGTACCACAAATGATGGAACATTACCAAATACCCGTATTACTCGGCCTTTTACGAGACATATTGTTACAAGGGTCCCTTTTGACCATGCCAGATGATTGCATTAGATGATTTGGCAAGGAAATAGATATTATGACCCCCAAGGTGCAAGGAAATCTTAACTCTATAATGCTTTGTAATTAATGCGGTTGTTAGGAAACTTCAAGCAGTTCCCACCTCTGGAATTGAACATAGAGGGTGCAATTCATAATTGATGGACTTCAAATAAATTGATGATTGTTAATTGGAGCTTAACTAGAGAACAAACGAAAAACGCGATGCGCGAACCGGAATTCAAAGATACGGAGTGGGCTTTAAAACGTAAACACAGTGCGAAAAAGAAACCGAGTTGACCGACAAAAATCTTAAATTATTATTTTTCTAAGCACGATCGGACTAAAGTTTGTGAACTGAAAACAGAAATGTATATGGTATGATGTTGGCAACATTTTATTCTGCGTGAATGGTTGGAGAGAAAAAATAATGAGTAATTTTTAATAATCAAATAACAAAAAATAAGTAATTAAAAAAAAAAAAAACGTAAAGTTTTCATAAGAAAATTGAGCGAAAATAAGCCACATCTCGGCCATTTTGCTATTTATAGGATTAAAAATGGTTACGCGCAATTGTGATAGGTACTTACAAAATCTGAGGCCCCAGTGGTCTCATTCGTAAAAGGAAGTTCTGGACCCAAAATCTGACAATGGGTGTTTCTGCCAGATAGAGCCAAATGTACAGTTATAATCAGACGTGCAGTCTTAGTGTGGTTGCACATGCTATCTACTGCTGATGATTTGGGTGATGACGTTATGGGTCTTATAAATGTCGGAGTTTTCAATATTCTTCGTCCAGTCTTCTCATCTATGCCAGAACAGTAGGTACATATTTTATAAGCACTGGAGAGCATGATACACTTGGTCTAGGTTAGCATAGTTAATCAGGTTATATAAATGAGGACATGTATTTTGGTTTGGAACTTCTAAACCATATCTCAATCTCAAGTTTGAGGGACGTCTGTACTTGTGATGCCTTTATGGGGGCAGGGGTCCCCCTTTTTTGAAGTCTGACCCCCCCAAATATGCGTTATTGCCATGGACCACCAAACTCTTTTAATAGATTAACTGGTCCCTAGGTTTCCTTTAAAGAGAGGAGACATGAGGACATTCCAGAAATCGCCCCCATTTTTTAAAAGTTAACCAAAAATAAAAAAGTTTTTCATATTTGGAATGCTTCCTATCAGTTAGGTTTAGGTTTATTTTCAGGTTTAGTTTATTTTATGTCCATCTTCAATTGCACCTGTACAGTAAATATATAAAAAGGGTTTTGCTAACAAATATAAAAATATGAACATATTTAATAAAACAAAAAATGATTTAGAAATAATACTACAAAAGCAAGAGATGTGGATGCCATTTAAAACGCAGGACGTGAGTAGTGGCCCCATGAGAGTTACATATTACAACAGGAGATGAACTTAATTTGGTAAGGAATAATAAACATACAAGGATAATTACGAGCACACGGGGAAGAAATAGGGCTGCTGAACCAAAATTACAATTAATAGACTGAAAAAAAAATACAGAGAGAGAGAAAAAAAACAACGGTTAATATATAATGAATACGTATAAGGCATATACCCAAATCATAAGACAATTATAAGATCACACCTTGAAGTGAATAAGCCGAATATGCCTATTTGATGATAATGAGATGATGATTTAGTAATTTCTGTCGGCATGACAGAAATTAAAAGCATGGTTTTCTATAGGCATAGGGAGGATTACGATAGCAGGCAAGTCAAAAAGGTTTGTACTTCGTTTGTACTGTTTTAGATGGAGAAATTGGACATCAAAAAAAAAATATCCTAATGTCACTTAAAATTTCCCCCTGGACTTTTTTTTGATAATAAATAGAGATTATAAATACAGTATTTGCCTCGAAAATCACCCAGGGCATAAAAGTTAACTGCTGGCACTATATATGTTAAACCATTCCCCCCCCCCTTTTCTGCACAGTGTGTTTTAAAGGCCGACTCAGAGAATTCCCGCGAGAGCACTCAATTTTCAAAAACAAATTGCGTTTTGTTACAGGAATGCCTTGTCCATGCACCTAATCACTGGTGAAAGAACTAAACTCATATTGAAGTCTTTTATAAAAATCACAAATTCCAAGCATCCGGAAATTATTTTGTTATACAGGTTATTCCTATAGACACTGATATACTGTGTATAACTGTGACTGCATGAAAACGGAAAGTCTGATTCATCAATTACCTTGGAATTAAGGGCATTATAGTGTCAAACATCGTTAGTTTAGATGACGGTGTCAAGTACGACACAACAAAATTTATTGTGAAATCTCTAAATCAGCCTTTTAAAGCAATTTAGCACCTTTTTGACGTGCGTCCACAATTTCAAAATTTGATATTTTGCACAGCATGTTGGTAATGTCTAGAAAAACTACAACCTGCGAAGAGAATGTAAAAATGCATATTTATCAAATGAGCAATTGTGTAATTAGAATGGGATCCTAGATTGTACTAAGCAGAGCTGGAAATGCTAAGTTTATGTCCAGTCCAGATGAAATAGTGCCCACTCAAGAAAAGGACCTTAACTGACTTGCTGAAAAACTAAACAACTAACAGAGGAGCGTAGTACGTACATGGACACCTATTTACAGCATATTCATATTGGAGGCTGTTTCCAGCAGCCGTTGAATTATATAGGGGATCCGATATTAGTTATTCTAGTTACAAAAATTCCTTACGTTTGCGACACATAGACATGATAGAGCTTAACCAGTCACAGGTATAGTTTATGGCCACGTATCAATGCAACGTGTAAAAATCTCAATTTTTTAAAAATTGGGAAAAACTTCAATATTTAAAAAAAAAAGTGTATAGTGCTTACGGATTCTAATTTCCATATGAAGTAAAATATTGAATCATGATGGAATGTTGTGTCAAATTTCAGATGTCAAATTTGCTGGGTGGGACACCATTTTAATAATAATCAGCTTTTATAATAGTGCTTTATAACCATAATCAGCCGTTGAAGTGCTGTGCCGATATCTTATGCTGCCATCAAGAAATTATAAGACCATTTGACATTCGTCTAGCTTCACGTGGCCAATTGCCCACAGTAATTATAGATACAGTAAGATTGGGGGTATTTTCCCCCAATTGTTTTTCTTCCACCCCCCTCCACCACCCCGGACAGATTTTTGGCAAAAATCAGCGATTCGGGGTACAAATCACCAAAATTTGGGCAAACTCAGCAATTTGGGACACAAACTTGGTTAAAACCATTTTGGCCACAAAATATCATTTTTCCAAAAAATTCACTTGGCACCCCCGCAAACAAAAGTATGACACCACCACTGCTTCTAGTTTTAAGTAGACTGAATGGTCCGAGTCTGAGGTTTATTGTGCTTACCTATATACTTTTTTGACCATGGTTTTTTTTTCAAAAAACGTAAAAAAAATAAAAAAAATATGGACAAAAATCTTTGTAATTTTGTAATAATGGCCTTTAAAATCTCCAGTAAAAGTAAAAAAGACAAAGACCATTCTTTCAGTTCAAAAGCAAGGACATTATGACAAACGAGGATGCTAAAAATATTGGGAAATAAAGAAGGCAAAGTCACAATTCATTTTTTCGGGTGTGAAAGCTGGCGTGACCCGGTGGAGCGGAGCAGAATTACCCTTATAATAAAAAAAAAAAAAAAAATGTTTTTGGGTGAAATAGGGAATTGAAGATAAATATTAAGTAAATTGAGCCTTTTCAGACTCTTTTACCTGCGACCGGGATATTTGTGGCCTGTGACAGGGACATTTGTGCACCTACTGGGAACTTGCCCCTTGGAACCACCTGGATGGCTATGTGCCTGAGGGTGTGCATGCTTGAAAACATTCCTAGTATATCAAACATACCGGAAAATTAATGGCACAATCCTTGACTCTTGCTTATTCTGCTCATATTTGTTACTTTCACAATTACTCTTAATTTTTTTTGGTACTGCGGCAAAGATTGTGAAACAAAATTTATTTTTGTATTTAAGCGTTTTCTTTTAAACCTCAATCCCATCCAACTGACAATTATTATTGGCAGTCAAGTTATTTTAGTGCCAATGGAGGTGCCGGCCCTGGACATTTAGTGAAAAAAGATGACTGCCTGATAACTACTCCTGTGACACTCCTCAAGATACCGACTGCCAATGCAAGCTGGCTTGATATTTTCTCTAAGGAGATGGGCAGAAATACAGCACCGATTTGTGCAAGGTGTGCATTAACCCTCAGAAGGCAAAACAATTTGTAAACAAGAACAAAAAACAATGACTCTAACCTAAAACTAAACAAATCTCCAAATGCCTATGGAAGCTGGCTGAGCACAAAAAATCTCTCAGAACTTTATGTATCTTACACATGCACACAAATGGAACTGTAATTATCACCAAAAAATAAGTAAAAAAAACCTGAATGACATTGAGTGCAAGATGGGCATTTACCCCAAGAGAGCAACAAAAAATTGGAACTCCGATGATGCTGGTTATGCATTTTCCCATCAGAGGAGATTGCAAAGTTGGAATGCATGAATAAAGTGGCCTTCAGGGCATTCCCCCATAAACCAAACTATACAAGGGGGCTGTGGGACATTACCACTTTTCCAAGGATATGATTTCAGAGGGTAAAGTGCCCAAATTTCATTCATGACTGCAGTTGTATGCCAGCTGAGTCGTTCGTTTAGGATTTCAAATGATGTGATGGGGGGGGTTTTTTAGTTTCCCAGAAGTTGTTAGGGGGATAGGGTTTATTCATTCTACGTGTGTGCCAGTGTTAAGGAAAAAGAAGAAACAAAGCAAAGGTTTTGAATTTGGATCTTTGACTTTTTTCTTTTTAGTGTATTTTTACCACCAAACTAATAAATAAAATTTTAAATTTGTTAGCCAGCCGAGTCTTTCAGTTCAGTTGTGATAAATTATCAAAAACTTAAGGCCATTCCCAGGAAATATTACAAATTATATTGCAAATATATTTTTGGAAGAAACAGGGCTTGAAAAATTTCTATATCCCGGGAAGCCAGCTGCCAAAATTTCTAAAATGTGGATGTTTTTGTGTACAAAAAGGAACATTAACCTACAAATTCAAAAGTTTTTGCGTGTATCAGAGAACAGAGATGGTAGAAAATGCATGGAATGTTGTCAAAATTTGACTTTTTTACCTCCTATTTCTGTGTGCCAAAAGATCTCACCACAAAGATCCCACACAAAGATCCACCAACCTTGCACTTGCATTTATTTTGTGTGAGGTCGACTTATTATTGGCTCTTGCTGGCACAGGAGTTTATAACGCAAGGGCCATTGCGGATTTAGTTAGGAGTGCCAGGACTTTGAAAAAATGGACCGGAGAAAAATGAACAAAAAAAATCAGCAAAAAAGAGAGCTTTTGCCACTTTGTATGGAATTTGGAGGTTGCTGAAATAAATTAAGAATGCCTTCTGTGGAATCAAAATACTATTAATTTGCTTTCGTTTTAGTACAGCACTGAATTCATGTGTATCAAATTTTAAACGGAGAGAGAGGGGACCATTGTTGTCTCTCCGACTTCGTCTTCCACACGGTAAGAAATCAATGTCAATAAAATACTGACAGTAACGCTACCATAATTCTTACTTTTTTTACTTGACGTGAAGAAGAGTAAGAGACATTATTACAGAATAGTTTTTAGCCTAAAATATGCAAGGAACAAGGGTTTACAATAATACTTCGCAGTAAACAATGGCAGAATAACAGCAAAAAAAAAAATACTAATAAACATTGATTTACACAGTTATAAATTATGGGTTTTTACTGGCAGTCTGGAGGCATCCTGGAAACTGCCTGTTTCCATTACCATAATTTTATAGATTTTTAAAAGCAGTCTAAACTCACACTTCAAGATATTTTGTCATGTTATAAATATTTGAACACTAAAGGGTGTATTGTCCTAGTGTAATTTCAGGTTTTTAAAAACCACAAAAATGTCCATTTGACATAAAGAAAGTGCATTCAAATCTGATAAAACTTATATTTTACTAACAGAAACAGGAATGTAATTACAAGATTTCGAACAGCGCATTATTTACTAAGAGTGATTTTGACAGTTATACAAATTGATTCCACATTAGGCTAAATTGAAAAAAAAAAAAAAAAAAAAACCAAAAAAAAAAACCCAAAAAAACCCCCCCCCCCCCCCCAAAAAAAAAAAAAAAAAAAAAAAAAAAACAAAAAAAAAATAAAAAAAACAGGTTTGTTTCAGGTAGGGTGAAACATACCAAATTCCTTTAAACAGACTTCAGTGATAAAATTGTATGAAGTTAATTTCAAATCAACCGCTGATCATTCATGTTTATTGTAGATTCAACTTTACCTCTTAAAACAATTAGTGTAAATTTGACAAGAATTTCCAAAAAAGGATCATTTTTAGGCCATTTTTCAAAAGCCTGCACACAAAATAAATCCTGCGTACAGCCCTGGCTCTAGACAAAAGTATCAGCAAAAGGACCACTGGTCAATGTCCACACACTGAGTGCACAAATCTACTAAAAGCTTGCAAAACTGCCCTGGCTTGTGAGACAGTCGTTCTTCTGACCACGATTGGTGATCATACCAGTTGATTTGAGGCTGAAAAAGAATTTATAAATTTTCAAAGAATACCCCCTTTTTCACCTTCAATTGGAGTAGACCTCATATGTGGCTTGGATCAATGTGATTTATCACCAAGTTTGTGATAGCTAGCATTTGAATTGCTGGTTTAGAACAACGAATTGATAGTTTTTCAAAGTGGTGCCCCTTTAAACGGCCCACATGATATCTCATCACAATCCTGAACCTACCACCCGCTTATACCACCCAAATGGGATTAGTTTGTATAGTATGTGCCTTTTCATGTACTAGTGCATGTAACACACAAAAACCAAATTGATAGATTTTTAAAGAATGTCCCTCTAATTGCCCACATGACCTTTACACCAATTGGAGAACACCTCAAGCGGCTTAAGTCAGTGCGGATACTGACCAAGTTTGTTGATTGTAGTCATGTGGTTGAGGCTGATTTGTGGGAAAAAAAAATGATGACTGAATTGGGTAGATTTCAAAGAATATGCCCCCTTTAATCAGCCCACATGCCCTCTCGATCACCCCAATTGGATAGTACACCACCTATGAACCTTGGGCAGATCAGTGATTCTTCTGATCAAATTTGAATTCAATTAGCCCCAAGTAGTGTTTGGGGTAGTAGACACTTTCTCTGATGAAAACTTTGGACAACACAGCCAGATGGTCAGAAAGAATACAGACTACTAAAGAGGTGCCTCCTGCAAATTCGTGCAGTCGACACAAAAATGAAGTACATCTATAATCAAGCTTAAAACCATAGGAGGTCTTGGATAGTATTCTGTACAATGCATGTGATATAGTATTTTTGTGTGATGTACACAAAAATGTTTTCTTGTTCTCCTAGCAAATTGAAAGAAAGAATTTTAATTTTTTGTGAAAATAGTATTTGTAGCTATGTCAAAGAGCTACAAAATAGGAAGCACAATGAAGCAACTGGCGCACTTGTAGATGGTTCCTTGGACTTGAGACTGCATCTGATACATATCTGAAAATAAGGCTTGCATAGTAGGCCTATAGTGCAGGGTTAAGCCAGGTTTCACAAGAGCTAGCTATACCCAGACTAGCTAGTTTATGCGTGCCTAACCTAGTAATACTCACTGGTTGAGCCATGGGGGAAAAAACAGAAAAAAGAAATGTGACAGTGAGGCGTGTTTTGCACAACTAAGTTAGCCTGAAAAACGCAGAAGTATAAATATAAAATAATTGGAAAACTTCGAACTCATTCCACATTCATGACTTCTCAGGTTGATATAAGCAGTAGATAGCAGCCATGGCCATTGCCACGGCCCAGACACATGCACAAACGTATTGATGAGTGGGGCCTAATCCACCCACATTTGTCAGAGTTGGCGTCCAGAACTTCCTTTTTACGAAATGGAGACCCCGGGGCCATCAGGATTTTGTAAAAGTCACTATCACAATTGGCAGTAACCATTTTTAATCCTAGAATATCAAAAATGGCCGGATCGTGGCTAATTTTTTCTCGGCTCCATTTTCATTATGAAAAATTTGCGTTTTTTCGGTGTATTTTCGGCTGTACATTGTGGTACAAAATTAATCATTAGTTTTCATATCCAACCAATTCACGCAGAAAAACACGTGTGTGCCAATAGCCATAACATATTAATTTATGTTTTCACAAACTTTGTAGTCCCGCTCGTGCTTAGAAAAATATAATTTTAAGATTTGTCGGTCAACTCGGTTTCTTTTTCGCACTGTGTTTACGTTTCTAAAGATCCACTCCGGTATCTTGAAATCCCCGGTTCGCGCATGCGTGGTGCTGTGTTCCTAGTTAAATGGAGCCCGTTGACCCAAGGAAGATGCCATCTGCAACAAACAAGTGCCGAAAGTGAACGATGCTAGAGTTTTGGGCAAAAATGCCTGTTTTGCTGTTGCCGTAAACGGAAACTGTTGCTGTTGATTGGGAATTAACTCTCAGAGATCAAATGGATTGTTTAATGAAGTCAACAGAGACTCCTAAGTCAATCATGAACAATGTTTTCAACCTAGCATGTGAACCCCTGAGGTCAGGCCCAATGGGCAGTACAGTGATGGTTGTAGCTGATAATGAACGTGGTGATTCTGAGTACAAAGATGATTGAAATACCATGAACATGCGCACAAAATGTGATACTCATCCTAAAATAACTAGAGTTAGTCCTTCACCATCAAATTGACTTTAGGCGATTAGTAATAAACAAACAGCTTAACCGTAGGATTAAGCATTCAAAAACCTTGTAATTTCATGGCAAACGTGGCAAAAAACGTTGTCATCTGACCAAATAAACAAACATAAAATAAAATCTTCCACTAGTAGATTAGTCTTGAGTGAGTTTATTGGTTGTTTTGTATTTTGTTTACCAAATCTGAGCGAGGTCGTAACAAAATTGTATGACCAATATACCACGAGTCGTATCCGAAGTTAAGTGTGTTCAGTTCACCCGCGAGGAAGAGCTGGGCGATACACGCACGATTGGTTCATGGCCTTGCCTATAACAATGGGCAATATTGATTGAGACCATAGCATCACACAGGGAAAATGGACCTAAACATTTTGCATACATTTTGGTGTGATTGTCGTGGATTTGCGTTGTAGTTTCTGTTAATTAATTTTGATGGATATGGAAGAAAGGCTGTAACCTTTGAAAACTGCGAAATCAGAGCTGTCCGTTTCCCATTGGTATTATTTGCGGGCATCTGTTATCATTTTATTTGTTTGACTGAACTTTTACATTTAATATCAATCATCCCCGGCAATCATCATCGACTTTAGCATGCTTGCTTAGATATACCGTGTGTCCCAAAAATAGGCAACACTTGGTGGCAGGCTATTTAAGTTTTAAACAAAAGCATGTGACTACTTATCCTTGTGTAAGGTAAGATAGGACTGCTAGCTAATATCATGAAAAGTTCATAAAGGTAGATTCAGTATTTTTTTAAGATATGACCCTAGAAATCATAAGTAACCTTCAGGACCCATTAACCAAATTGATGCTCTATTAACTAAAAACTACGGGCACTGTACGTTGTGCGCCCAGAACCACCAATATGAAGTCCCAATCACCCGTCCACCATTCCCCCTTGTGTTTACAAAAGAACTTAAAAGACAGGTGCTGCAACAAATATTAACCTATGGAATGTTTCCATTAGTAATAACAGCTAAAAAACATGCATTTATTTAACACACTTAAATGAGGCTTAAATGGATCTGAATTAGGAATGTAGGATCAACCAAATTCTTCGAATTGTCCAAATAAGACTGCAATGGATTAGAGCTATCATAAGTTGAGAATGTAACATTATTTTCAGTAAATTGGCAAGCAAGTTGCAGCCCACGTCTTAATAATTTTAGTATGTGGAGTGTGTCTATGACTTAGTCATAGTTTTTATATCTTCTTGAAACATATTTTATCACCAATAAATTAATGTTTTATTATTATCAATTATATAATAACTGTAAATGCAGTCATTTGGCCCAGTAGAAGTCGTTCTGCAAGAAATTTGGGCAAGTAAAGATTGTTGCAATCAATTGTATTTGCCATTCTTATCTTCATTGTCAGTCTTGTGGTTAACCAGCTCCTCATTTTTGTAAAATGGGTTCTGCGGGTTACTTGATTGGTGGGGGTCATATCTTAAAAACTATTGACTCTACCTTTATGATTCTCTTCATTGTAGTAGCTAACGTCTAATCTTAACCTTACAATTAAGAATGGTAGCACGTGCTTTTGTTCAAAACTTATGGCGCCCTGCCACCAAGTGTTGCTTTTTGGGGGACACACGGATATTCTATTAATTATCCTCCTCTTTCAAAACAATTCCAAGGATGGGTGACAACACGAAATCCAACAAAATGTACCTTGACCAAATCTATTTCACACATTTTTCATAGCCGTCAGTTGAGTTGCTGAAAAGTAAATAAGCAAGCAGAATGTGTGTGAACCGCGCTTTGATGCTTCAAACTGATAACGTCGTTTTTTTAAAAAGCATAGTAAAGTATGGTTTGCTGAGTAGAACTCGTCGGCGTATATCAAATATCAAAGAAATGCCGAAATGTCTACTTGTAGTAAAATTCCTGGTTCAAAGATTGGCAAACAGGCGAATGGAAACTCTAGTGCTTTCATAATTAAAGTCTGATATGCTGTCAAAGGCCTTATAGTTGCTGCAGCAAGAGCCCGAAAAAACCTCTATTTTCGCGTGAGTAACCGGTGACCGAATTGCAAACAAAGTGCATATATATCAAATGAAGCTTGAAATCTTAGGAATCCGAAAGTGCATGATGCAAAAAATATAAACGTGTACAAGTTGAGTTATAAGGGGGGAAAGGACCCCCATGAAAATCACCAATAAATGAAATATTGACACTGGTATATTCCATCTACTATATAGTACAACTGCCCATGCTTTGTGTATAAGCATGTTGTTTGGATATGTACATATCATGATTATGTAGTTAGCACCGTAGTATTTCATATAAAATAATTCTAAAGGTAATGTAGATCACGGGGGGGGGGGGGGTAGATGGGAGAATCCACAAAATGACAGCATAAAATTACCATCTATCCATGTGACTACAGCCTCTGACGTATTTTCTCCAGTAATAAAATGCTTAACATATTGTACAAGTGATCTCAGGATATTCCTTCTTCATTTTCATAAGATCTGAACAAATAAGCTAAACAAATGATCCATTACATGGGGGGTGATTAGGGTAAGTAGAGTAGGCATCAAAGTTGGGGGGGGGGGTTTATGGAGTGAAACTGTCTATACTTCAGGGTGTAAGGTTTTGATAGGATTAAAGTAACTCATATCATATTAGTTATATTTTCCTCTATATTATTGAACTTACTTGCAGTAGTAGCGCAAGGAACACGGGGTGTGTGGTGTGGGGGTGTGGACATGTTGCACAGAGATCTTGATCGGGAAGAGATTGCCTAAAACAAGCCAGGTCGTAAGATATCTTGTTCCATTTTGAGTTATGTTGACGGCATTGCGGAAAAGAATGGTTTGCCCTATTTTCAAGGTTATAACCCGGAACTCATTTATACGGCACTTTTTGGCCTTGCCTGGTCCTCAAAGTTGTCTCCTTGGAGGACCCCCTAGGTACCACCGTGAGGGATAAAAACCTTAACACCTGAAGTGTTAATTGCTTTGTCCTTTTAGCCAAAAACTACCAGAACAAGCATATACAGAACAAAACAAAAACA
>JAMKCH010014865.1:0-25310 GCA_023653785.1 Ophioderma brevispina | reverse complement strand
AGGAAAATATACACACATGATTTGTTAATTTGTATGCATCTGTCTGTCTGCCAACCTATACCTACCTGCCTATGTATGTGTGTGTGTGTGTGCATGTGTGCTCACGTGCATGTGTGCGCCCGTGCATGCATGCGCACATGCAAGTAATAAGGCCTAAAATTGTTTTGGCGTAACAGGCACAGCAGGGCAGAAAAATATGGTCACTAGATAAGCGGGCTTTTTTTGGTGGCAGAATGGGGAGCAACAGACCAAAAAAAGATGCAATATTGCCATTTAATGGCAACATTGGACAGATATGGAAAATATTAACACCTCCTATGTACACAAAGGCAGCATTTTATAATACCTGCCACATGTTTTGATTGAGATCTCGATCACTTGAGCACAGTAAGTGTTAAAGGACTGATTGTTCAGGCCTGTGTGAGTTATTCTTTTCTGCTGAATTCCTTTTTGTCATTTGGATTCCCCTTTTTTCTCTGCATGCTCTGTACCTAAGTGGTAGGAACTTTTTTAAGCTTCCGCTTTTAAAGAGCAGTGCTGCTTCTGTATGTGCATGTGGTCACTCACACCCATGTTTGTAGCTTTATGCCTAATTGATCTAAAATGATTGGTCCATCATGTGAAGGACAAAAAATTATACAAATAAGTAAGTTGAAGCAAAGATTATATATACTTAACAAATTATGCAGCTGAAAATCCTCTTACATGTAGTAGTATCCCAAGTTATCTCTCTGGTCAGTATCAACATCGATCAACCATGCATATACTGTATGCACAACTGAGCCTGGTCGACGGAATTCAACATGTTAGATTGTTTGCTGTTGTATTTGTTTCCTCCAATAATGAAGAGTGTAAATTTCCTGTGATTTCAGGGCGCACACCACTAAATAAACGCTCCATTGAAATACACGTAAAAGTACCAGATCGCGCTCTCTAATTTGCACCCCGCGTGACAATATTTTGAATGTTTTGAATCGATATCCCTAAAGATCACAACTGAAACTTTCAAAAAAGTTGCAATTTTTGATATCATTCTAGTAGAGATTTTAAGAAAAGTGCATATGAACAGCGCCACCACTATTTTGAGCCGACGTGCACGCCTCATAGCCGCTTTCGACCAGGGCCGGAAGTCGAGGGCCTAGTTTATACACAGAATCGAATTTTAAAAATATGTGATAATCTCAATGATGATCAAGTTATACTCTTTCACTTTTATCATAATATATCACCCTCACTGGAAACCGGTCCCCAAAGGACAGCAAAATATCTCACACCGGTTTTGGATTTTTACCGGAACTAACTACCATTACACCAAACGTGGAGTGATTTAGTGTTGTGCGCCCTTCATCATGTGCAGAAGGCAGGTGCTTCAACAAATTTAAACATGCCTCAATGATTTTAAGGATTGCCTGAGAGAGTCAGGCAGTGGGTGGAAGATGGGGGTCGGCAAATTTTGTTCATACTTTTAGGTTGAAACATGTGTCCATAAACATTAACACTTACAGTGCTCAAGTGATCGAGATCTCGATCAAAACATGTGGCAGGTATTATAAAATGCTGCCTTTGTGTACATAGGAGGTGTTAACAATGATGGTAATAAAAAATATTGAGTACCCCCCTACTGGCAGAATTATGACCCCCTAAAAAGGACCATATGAGTATCAACAACACATGGAAAAAAAGGGGAATATTCCACTTTCAGGCTGGTACCAATGAAACAAGAATAATTTATTGTTTTTTTTATTTTCATGTTGACAATTCATCTTTTGTCTTTACATAACACACATAAAGCATCTTTAGAAAGGCATGGATTGTTCCTTTTCAGATGTGGGTGTCGGGTCATTTATGGTTTTCTCAAAAGAGTAGAAAATGCTAAAAAGTGCCAAAGTTTGCAAGTTGCCAGTCTTTATTTTTCCTTATTTCTATATAGTCTAAGTAAATATAGCTAAATCAAGTTAACAAATCAAATCCATGGTGAACCTTTTTGTGTTTGTAAAAACGGCCACCCTATACTTTGATTAGTTTGAAAAATAGAGATTTTGTCATTTCATGTTAGTCAAATTATGTTTTTTTTTTATGTAAATTATTTCTCAGTGAAGGACTCTCTGTGTCAAATTATTATGTATACAGTGCTTATTTTTTCTTATATTTTTGTAACAACAGTTTAATTTTATTAAAAAGTTGATAGTTGGGTTAAATTTGAAGATAAGGGTAGTGTCAACCCTGGTGCTTGTTTTTACACGAATTTTGATTTTTGCACCCATTTTAAACATTCAAACTGTGTTCTATAGTTACCAACAAAGATTATCCACTGCAGACAATCGTGAGCTGTATTTTTTTTTTTAATTTTGTATTTTTTGCTATTTGACCATTTAAAGTCATCACAAACGCGGGTCTAAACGGCAGGAGGAATTTAGCACATTTCACGCCGTCAGGCGCAAGGGGCACCATCGCGTCGCGCGGTTAATTTTGCTGCGTAATGTACTTTTGCACGAATGCATCTTGGAAAAAAACAAAAAATAATAGTTGAAAATGTAAAACAAGCACAATTTAGACCAGAGAAAGAGACGGCTTGAAAAATGGCGGAAAGTCACTTTATACAAAAACAGGATTTTCTCAGTTCAATTTTCGCAAACATTGGCAAATGTGCAGACAAGATAAAACTCAAAAAAATACCGAAGAAGGTAAGGTTAAACTTACTACTGATAGTAATTGGGTCTTCTCTAGGGACGGTTTTCGCAATTTTGAAGTTTCGAGTTTAACTAAAGATATCTCCAATATAACTAAATTTGGAGAAAAGTAAAAATCACCCTTTGACATTTTTCCTTATATTTCGAAAAGTAAGCTCTATTTTTAAAAAATGAAAAAACAGTCCCTAGACAAATTTGTCTTGTTTCTAAAAAATAACTTAAGAAATCATGAAAATTCAAATTGTTTTTGTTATGCTGTCTGAAAATTTTGGGGCAAAATCTTGTTTTTTTAGTATTTTTCTCCAAATACGGAAAGTTTTACATTAATCTGATGCCATCATCGGGTTCATCGTCCAATTTTCTTTCTAGAAATGTATACTTTTACTACAATAATCAAATATTTGCAAAGTTACAAACCAAAATAGGTACTCGGAAACTCAAGGTTCACACTGCCCTTAAAATGTGGGTATTGTTGTCTTGTACATCCAGAATATAAAACTTTCTACTTTTAACAAGTGATTTTAAATTAAAATAATTATTCTCATGAATTGATTTGATTAGAAAAATCAATAGGGGACTATTCCATTGATTAGATATTGGTTGTTTTGCATAAACCCTCATCTCACCAAGCCTTTTTGTGTCGCCTGCCCTAAGGCAGGAAGACACATAGGGATCACTTTGTCCACTGTAGTTATTGATGTCTGTTGATGTCTGTTGTTGTGAAAAAGGGTTAACATTTGCCTCTAATATCCACATACTTTGATGGATTTAAACCAAACTTGGGTCATAAGTGCAACATGGCATCCCCCATTTGTTGATGAGGTCAAAGGTCACATACTGATGTCAAAGGTCACATACTGAGGTCAAAGGTCATGTAAGGTCAAGTTGTAAAATAGGCTGAAAATGTAAAATTGACCTCATTTGAAAAGTTGAAGTTCAAGCCCTCATTTGTTTATGAGGTCAAAGGTCACATATCAAGGTCAAAGGTGATGTTAGGCCTATCATTCACAAACCGTGACGGCAGGCGACACAAGTGGTCTGAGGACCGATGTATTTTTTATATAACACGGTTTACCAAGGGGAGGGTTTACCACCCCCTCTGGAATTTGTTATAAAGCACCTAATGCTTATGATTTTGGTACCAGTGGATAGCTACGGTCCTTCTCCTTCCATTGATACCTAAACAAGTACCAACATACCTTGTATGGCATCAGAATGATGCCATGTAAAGTCTGCGAGTAGGCAAAATTGCCAATTTCCACACACACACACACTGTACGACAAACGAAAATCCAATTTTGGACCAAAATGAAGGGAATATTTTCATGCATACATTTTTCGACCTAAATAATGACAAATAACTTGTTTTACATAAATATGGATTCTTAGAGTCATAGGATGCAGAATGTTTTCCAAAAATATACCATACATTTATTCTCAGGTGGCCACCACCCACCCATCAACTTAGACGGCATACCCTAAGCCCGGTGGAGGTGCTACATTCATATTTTTCTTCAAAATGACCGAAAAAAAGATGCGAAAACAATTACCTAGAAGTTTTTTTTTTTAATTTTACGAAAACTTTATCATTTTAGAGCTAAGACGGGGGTGGCAAATTATAATACATGGGAGCTTGCTGAAGTGTTTTACCCACTCTTGTAAAGGAAGTTGTATAATTACACAAAATTATAATATTATCATACTACTTAATCTTTTTACAAGAGGAGGAAGGAGGTCGCAGAGTAACATTAAAAATGTAAATAAATGTAATCAATTTGCCAAGTAAAAAGGAACGACATTCGGCAACCATGGTGCATTCATATTGAAGTGAGAATATTCAATCAAAAGTATTTGAAATGCTGTCCCCTTACCCTCTATCATATATATGAACTCTTTGGCCCCATCTGCCAAGTGCAATTTAATACAAGTTCCAGTGTGAGATTTGTGTGTCCCCCCCCCAGGAATGTCCAGGCCTCTTGGGGGGGGGGTTGTCAAAAGTGGAAGGACCTTTTCCTAAAATGTTCTATTGGCGTCGAATTAGGCAAAAGTAAACCTTTCTCGTCAAAAAAAACATTTTAAAAACCATGTAAATAGTATTTTAAGACTTTTCAGGACTTTTATCAGTCGAGTTGATGCCCCGCCCCAATCACACCCTCCCAAATTAACTTGGTTAACATAGCTATTTTTATAAACCAGGGACAAAATAACATTTAATGCACCAATATAGGCTTTTATATACCAGATATATTTCAATTTCTTCAAATGCATAAGAAATATGTTTACTTTCAGTGTAAAAACAAAATATAATACAATTTTTCCATATCCAATTTTATCCAGTGACTGTAGGCCTATCGAGAAACAGCCAAGAGATAGAGTTCATGCTGTATGTAGTAAATGTATAAACCTTGTGCCAACGCGAGGTGAATATTATCTCTGATTATATTTTTGTTTAAAAACATGTACACACACACACATAATAATAATAATATTATATTGGCTTTTATAAAGCACCATTTCATCAAGATCACAGCGCTGTTGCTTATTGTTATTATTACGCTGCCGTCAGGAAATCGTCACTTTTTTTTTCAGTAGAAGGCGTGCAACTTATACAACCACTTCTTTTCTGTGTCAACTGTGCTGAATGGAAGAAAATGGGCTGTATCTTTGTATTTTTTTAAATATGGTGCAAGTTTCATTGCAATGTTCATGTAGGGTGTCAAAGTAGAACTTTGCCACATGCTACTAGTGTCATCCCCGACCCTCGTCTAACTGAGCCATTTTCTAACACCCATAATTGTGCTAGTAGTCAGGAGGAATTGTGGGCACAGGGTGGAAATGGAGTACAGACTTTTTCTATCCATCCATTTTTGTTTATGAGAACCTAAGCCAATAATTTCTGGAGGGTGTGCAAAATTTTGTGCAGTGCATTTTCTAGAAATCCAATATGGCCGCTATCACTCTCAGACTCATTCAAATGGCCATAATTTTATGCTCTAGATCCAGGTTTTAAAGCATCAGGAATCTTTTGGACGGGTTATTGATGTGATTTGATCACAACATTAACATCAAATCCAATATGGCCACCCCAAAACCTGATATGCCCTGAAATCATTCAATTGACCATAACTTATCAAGTATTTGTGATAGAGGCATAATTCTGGGCTCTATACCCAGTAAGAACTCGTATCTGACATTTCAAGTGTGTTAACAAGCTTACCAAACAAGATGGCAGTCAATATGACTGCCTTATAAGATCTTTAAACCCTACACATTGTCATATATTCATAATATATTGGACGTCATTTTGAGCATGTTGTCAAAACGGATATACCAGATACGAGTCATTAATGCTCAGACATACATCTCATACTTTAATTTAAACTTTAATAATCATTTTGGGTGTTCAAATGGTCAAATGCTTATCCCACACCTTAATTTACAACTTTATAATAATAATTAGTTGATTTAACTACATATAATACACATATAATGTAGGTTTTAACTATTTTAAAGGCGGCTGTATTGGCTGCCATCTTGAATTTGGAAATTCTCCATTACAGAGAAATGCCAAATAATAATTTCTAGTGATCAAATACATGTATCTCATAAGTGTAAAGTATAAAATTTGCATAGACACTGGAATGAAGCCTCTAAATTGAAAAATGTGCAGAATACTTGACGTGTCTGGATGCGTTGGAAATGCATTCTAGAGGTGTTAAAGTAACACTTGCAGAGTGTGATCAATTGTAACATATTTTGAACACCTGCAGAACATGTTTTATGTGTTCAGTATGTATTCACATCGCATAAATAGGTATAATGGAGGAGTTGAGATCATTTTAATGATTTCGAGTGCATATTTGACTTTTGAGTAGCCATATTGGATTTTTGTGGAAATGTAATGATAAAATTACCAAAACTTCTTCGTGCTTAAAAAACACCGGAGTACCGAGAATTATCGTCTGTATCGGAAACACTTTGGGATTGTTAGGTCGATTTGGGACATGGTACGCAGCCTTTGGATTTTCAAAAATGCCACGCAACAATTTTGCACACCCTCCAAAATATGGCTTAGGTCCTATAAACTAAATCTATCAATTAAAAAGTCTTGGACTCCATTTCATCCTTCAGGCTGTGCTCTTACTTCCATCGACTATAATGATTTTGGTGTCAACTATATCTAACTGATTCCTCTTTCTAAAGATCCCCAATATTAACAACATTTCTCTGTTTGAACTCACAATGATGTTATAATCCCAGCAAATAAGAGGACTGTTGTTGGATTTCCAGCTGAACGTGCAGCTTTTTTGATTTACGTAAGGGCCATAGTAAATTTTATGCTTGTATCACTAAATTTATTTACAGGAGCAAATATGGTATTTTTCGCGGTGCAGGTATACCAAATACCTACTTTTCTTTTACACATTGCTTCTATAATCCATATACATTGGCCTACAATATATTGGGAGGTTGGGTCACCATCTTCCCCTCCCCCTTACCTTCCCCACCTTCTTTTCTATTACTACAACTTCTGAAAATGCCATGACCTGGGAAGGTCGTTCATAAACATTTAGAGTGAAGGTTTGCTCATAAGCATTGGTACCAGACTGGACTAACACCTATGAGTGAGCATGTTTGGACACAACAAGGTTGCTACATGCAATTATAGTGGAACCTAACAATTCAGGCCAGAGTTTTGCTCTGATAGGATTTGAGTACTCAGATGAATTTATGGGTAAGTTTATGTCATCTTATTAGCATAAGAAGATAAACAACCAGGGCAAATAGTAACATAATTAGATGAGCAGGGCAGCTTCAGGATGTGGAGGTAAATATAGAGGAATTAGAAGTGAATGGTATGTTTGAGGAGGAATGGGCTTAAGATGAGAAGTGGTAGATAAACAGAAGAAGTGAAATTTTAGTGAACATGATGGATGTTAGAAGTGAGAGTGAACGAAGAGGAGGAGAAGGAAGGTAAGGATAAATGATCATGCATATATTAGTTGTACTATAAGGCCTATGCTTGTCATTTAACAGCCGTGTGCGTAGCACGGCTGGTTATTGTATTTGGGTCCTGTTTCTTCTCTTCTTCTGGCAACACGTCCATCGCTGAAAAGCTTAGAAATGCTTCTAGTGCCAACGCTTAGAGCCAATTTAAGCAAATTTCAATCCAGAGGACCACTGACCGAGCCCTCAAATATGGTGTACACAGATTTGGGTTCAAGTGAATTTGAAGAGAAATATTACTTTTTTGTGTGGGCAAATCTAGAAAATCCTCCTTCTCCCGCAATTCAAGAGCAATAAACACCAAAATGGGTCATAAGGACCCCTGAAATCATGCTTCATATTGGGTGTACACAGATAGTGTTCCAAGGTCACCTGGGCAGAGATGGGGGAATTTTGTGCAAACCGGGTGAGGGGGGTTCGGTTTTCTCTCGCTTCGTCGCCTCGCTGCCTTGCTTACGCCATTAATGAATGCCCCCTAACCTTTGTCCTCAGAGCCAGAATTTCTTTCGCTGGTAAAGCCTTACATTCATTTCGAAGAAAATGTTAAATCTAACTTACATGAGGATTAACAGCATATAGCAGTATTAGTAACTGGGTTTCTCAACGACGCGGTATGTGAAGGTCACAACTCCGCCTTCACCTATAATATAGTCCTTGTACTTTATTGTAGGGGATTTATATTTTTAATTGCCGCGCTCCCGTTCAATTCCTTCCGTTCAATTCGCCCTTGGTTGTTTGAATCGCATTTAAAGTATATTGGTTCTGGCGAGCCGGCAAATCACGTCCCAAAACAATAAACTCTTTTTACTCGATTGATGAATGCAAAAAGTCGTACTTCAGGTGCGGTTACATTTCCCGGAGAAGGTTTCAATTTAGATGGCTTATGTTATGGCGGTTCTATGTTTTTCTCCTTAGTCACGAAATGCGAATAAAACAAAAGAATATTTCAAGTTGATTTTGTAGCGTAGCATGGTTATAATAGATTACCACTCTTTACAATGTAAAAAAAAAATAGGGAAAACTTGATAAATGAAAGACAAATCCGGACATAGGTCTTCTGATGGTAATTGGTGCTACTTGTACTGGTGGATTATAAATTCCGTACAAGTCATGAGGTCATTCAGGGTCAAAGGTCAAACTTTTCAAAATGCTCCGATTGAGCTGAAAATTTTGCTGAATGATCCTTATGACATCCTAAACATTTGAAATATTTTCGAGATCAAAGGTCATTGGATGTCGAAGGTCAACTTTTCCAAAATGCTCGGATTGAGCTGACATTTAACTGAATATCCCTTTTTTAAAAAAAATGAAACCCCCCATTCCAACAGATTTGGAAATATTTTGGGGAGCAATGTCCATTAAGAGGTCCAAAGTCATTTTTTCAAAACCTCCGATTGAGCTGAAATTTACTGAAATGATCCGTAATGAACCTCCTAATATGTTGAAAATCTTTTTGAGAACAAGGGTCAATTAAAGAGGTCAAAGGTCAAACTTTTCAAAATGCTACTAATGGACAGCAAATTTAAATATGATCTCTGACAATCCAATACGTTAAATATTTTCAAGATCGAAGGTCGTTTAGGGTCAAAGGTCACTAACCTCGACTGTGCTCAGATCTGTCTCCAGATCTAGATATGGTTGGGTTTCGAAGCTAGGCTAATTTTCGAAGCTTGGCTAGTTTCGTAAGCTGGTTTAGTTTTAGGCTTGGTTTGAAGCTATACGCGCTGGTTTCGTGGTCTTTGACCACAGCTATATCTAGTTACAATTGTCTTTAGTGGGGGATCTCAACACTATCATAATAATTTAGGAATAAATTATTGACTTCAAAATCTGTCGGGGTTAGTGGATTAACCCTGCTGCAAAATGGTGTAATTTTCAATAACGGTCATTTAGATTTAAATATTCGTGACCAGGCCTAGCCTTTAGTCAAGTCTACGTGCAACTGTCCGATATTCACAAGAGCGCCCTCCTACCATTAAGTCTTTGACAAAGACTAGCTCTAGGGTTTCGCCGGAAGTCGATGTCGTTTTGAATTCGCCGTTGCTGTTAGGTTGGCATGTCCTACCCCCTTCCCGAGCTTAGCAATCCGATGTGTGTGTTCATGTGTGTGTGTCACTAAAGGTGTGTTTCTATTGGGGCCATTTACCGAAAAAGAGACGGATAAGGGATTAAATGTGCTCAATAGAAACTGACCTCCCTCACCATTTACTGGTAAATCAACCCGGCAAAATTTTCCTTCTCGAGGAAGGAAAATAGCGAAGTCAGTTACCAGTAAACGCCAATAGAAACACACTCCGTTCAGCGACAGTGCGCATGCAGGCGAGGAAACGGAAATTGATAATACCGCGTGATACGATCGACGATAGGCCCTACGTGTGGACGCGTTAGACTAGAGAGATGAGGGACAGCATTCGGCGGTGCCTCCGCAATCTTACGTACATCGCCTCTCGCCGCTTGTACAGCTCCATGTACATTCGAACCATTCTCTATCGTTCACGAACATTTAACCCATCTAACCTCTCATTTGCCTCTGAATTTTGCCTGTAAAATGTCAAAATCGACATCAATTCTACTATCGCAGGTCCCGCAATATTTTTGTTGAAAAAGTCAACCCACAATGCTTTGCATTGACCTCAGTGTACGACCTTTTGCCGGCAAAGTTTTATGTGGAGTTGATCGACAGCAGCCAGGAAGTATTTTACCGGTAAACAGCGCCCAATAGAAACTGACCGTTATCCACCTTTTCCTTGCTCTTTCCCGGTAAGAGATTTACCGGTAAAATACAGGTTCTTCAATAGAAACACGCTTTAAAATATTTAAGTTTTTTTTTAAATTGACCTCAATTGGAACCAAATTTGTGTCACAGGTGCACCATGGGATCCCGCATATGTTGATGAGGTGAAGGCCATGTGCCAAGGTCAAAGGTCATGTGAGGTCAAGTTGAGAAATAGGTTAAAAATGTAAAGTTGCCCTACATTGAAAAGTTGAAGTTCAAACATGAGTCATAGTGCAATATGGGATCCCTCATTTGTTGATGAGGTCAAAGGTCATGTGCCAAGGTCAAAGGTCTTGTGAGGTCAAGTTGTAAGATAGGCTGGGCAGCCCACAGCTTATATTCTTTTAATACAGCGAGCGTGAAAGCCGAGAACCCCGAAATTCTTGTTGTTTTTTGGTTTGTTTTTGAATTTTATGTTTGGTTTTGTTCTTTAGGGATGCAATAGCTCACCTACTCTCTAAATGCAAAAGAGTGAATTTCACTCTTTTGGAGTGACTACAGGGCCCACTCCAAAAAGAGTGAAATTTCGTACCTTAAAAAGAACACTTTTGGGTCAAATTTGATCTTGATAATTGACAAAATGATATCATTTTATCATTTGTTAAATTATCAAGAGTAAATTTGAGCCAAAAAGTATTCTTTGAAAGCTGTGAAATTTCACTCTTTTTAGAGTGGGCCCTGTAGTCACTCCAAAAGAGTTAAATTCACTCTTTTGCATTTCGAGTGTATCTTTGGGTTGACAGTATACTCACATGTGTTAGGTAGCCAAAGTTAATGTGGCGCAGTATCAAAGGAGGGTGCTTTTACATCCTAATTAAATCCTAGGCCTAATTAATTACTATATGTGCAATTGTGCAAACCTGGACTTATTGAAACTTGTAAAGTTTGAAGAATCTACCATTATGATAATTTTAATATTTTAAATTAATTGATTTTGTTTGAATATTCTATAAATATGCCATTATGGTATTTTAATATTGCTCAGCATTATCACCAAGTGGTTTTTGTGTAACACAGTAAGGCAAAATATTAGAGTATCAATGTCACAACACCATGGAATAATAGTATTAGGGAAAAATGCAAGAATACTTTAATAATACATTAAAATTAAAGGCCCAGTATTATGAATATCAGCCCAGCAATGAAAGAAAACCACAGACAATGCAGAAGCATAGATAATGTAAGTAATTGAAATATGGATTGAAGACAGAGAATGCCACGTACGAATGTTACAAACACAAATACATACATGTGTCATTTGCTATTGCAGTTTGTGAATGAGGTCAGAGGTCAGTGGGTCATTAGGAGGTCAATCTGTGTACACCCTATATGAGAGTTGTAAAAATTGTTTAATACTTGTAATCTACAGTTTCTCATTGATGACCATTTACCAACTTAGCAATAACATTGATTTCCAATATAATTTTTACCACACATGTTAATGGTACCTTCCAAAAAGTGGAATAGCCCGATATAAGTAACTATTTAAAGTAAATTGCATACTTTTAAAGATCGTTAAACATGTATTTGTTTTTAAAGTCTGACTAGTACATCGAGTAGAGTAATGATTGTAACTTTAGCGCCATCCATGTCAATTTGACTATGTTCAAAAAGCTAAAAATGGCATATATGACAGTGTATCCTTAAAAGTAAATAAGTCACCATGGATCTAAATACAATTCTTTAACAACCTTGGATGAATGCTTTTCTCCAGCAAAGATTAATCAAATAAGTATGCTGGCAACTTGACAATGGTATCTCAAAGTAGACATCATTTTTAGTTTTTCGGCAATTTTGCAAATGGTGAAAAATAAGCTTAAACACTGTAAATTAATGGAACATTCCAAATGACACAATTATTTTTCTGAGTCTCCAATAATGACAAATGATGAAACATCTTATGTAGAAAAGGTAATGTTCATAGGTGGTTATCTTAGGTATCAAACATGCACCCAAAGTTGGGGTAAAACGGCATTTTACAAGTCTGAGAAGAGGGCATCTTGGGCCAATTTTAGGGGGGTATGTAAATTTCCATGAGGGGGCATGTCAGATTTTTTTAAAGTGATTTTTGTGAATATTTACTCACACATGTTTTATCACCAAAAAATGGTTGAAATTGGCTGACCCCCATCTTCCAGCATTTTCTCATACTGCCTGATTCTTTCAGGTATACATTCTTAAATGTGAAGTTATATCAAAAGGGTAGCTGTGCGTAAAATTCATTTTAGGTCAAGATGAAAGATCGTATGATATATAGCTTTATTTCACAGAGCTATTGTTATGGTGTCATGTATAAATGTCAGAAATACCCTTTAATAAAAATTCTTTTTTTTTTTTTTTTTTTTTTTTTTTTTTTTTTTTTTTTTTTTTTTTTTTTTTTTTTTTTTTTTTTTTTTTTTTTTTTTTTTTTTTTTTTTTTTTTTTTTTTTTTTTTTTGCAAGTTGACTTATGTGATTTTTGGGACACACTTAGCCGAGGTGTTCATGAACATAAATAATTTAACACAGAGTGAATAGGTGGTTCATATCTCTCTATTACATTTACGATTTTTAAAGCAAAAAAATGCGACCAATCAAAATACAACATAATACACTTTATTCGGGAAAACAATCAATGCTATACTTATGCACCACAAGGTTGACCACTGCACACTCACCAGCAGAGCTAGAAGAAGCAATTCCGGATATTTTGCATGCCGACGGACGTAAAGTATGTTATAGGATTCGGCACACGTACTAACGTGATCACTAACATTTTGTTTTAAATAATTATTTTAAAGACCTTTAAAAAAATGTAAAGCTCCCACTTTCAGCAACATTGTCACCCAATGACTTCATATTATTTTCTTAAATTTTACCTCTGTCCCACAAAGACTTAAATTTGTCAAAATTTTAAAATGTTCACCCACGCCATTGCACTATTTCAATTCATATACAAACTTAGAACATTTGTTCATGACATATTACATATCATTCCACCGTATTTACTCGTAAATATCACATTCTATTAAAAAGTGTGCGCATAGGTAAAAGATCACACACAAGGGAAATACACTAGTACTACTAACATGAGATCTGTCTGTCTGACTATGCGTTTTGAAGCCCCTTGACCTATGGACCTGATGTTTGACATGCAGGTAGAAAACAACAGGCTGAGGTTTATTATCACGGTTTCAGGGTGACCCAAAAAAATTAAGTCATCTCGAGGTTAATTTGCGTAAAAATGCTGTATAACCGCAAAACTTAAATAAAGGTGGCTGATCCAATCAAATCCAGCCATTCATGTTTCCTAAAAAAATGTTACTGTAAGAACCTCATTATTAAAGGTTGCTGATCCAATAAAAATCCCACCACTAATGTTTCCTCAAGGCCTCACTTACATAAAAGCAATTAAATCAATCCAACCTTTGGATAGTGAAAGATTTTGAAAATGTTTTTATTCATAACATCAAAATGAAAACATTCTTAAATGGGCATTTCGTGATCCACAGCATAGTCCCCTTGATTTACCTAAAAGAAATTAATAATTATTTTAAAGAAAGATAATTTTTATATCATCTGAACCGTTGACTCAAGCATTACAAAATAAAGCAATATATCATCTTACTAATACCTTCACATACCAATTACATGTACATGGATATTTCCTCTTGACCTGCCCTTTTTAAAGGAATTTTTATTTATTGTTATTGATCTCGCCCACGACTTGTTACATGTGGTGCCAAACGTTTAAGCATCCGTTCATTCAATGCACTCATGGCTCAAGCATTACAAAATAAAGCAATATATCATCTTACTAATACCTTCACATACCAATTACATGGATATTTCCTCTTGACCCACCCTTTCCTTTTTAAAGGAATTTTTATTTATTGTTATTGATCTCGCCCACGACTTGTTACATGTGGTGCCCAACGTTTAAGCATCCGTTCATTCAATGCACTCATAACGATTTAAAGAATCTGTTAACCAGCAAATCACTGTAAAATTTCTCAGTAACCTTCGCTGATATTGCCCTGTATTTCTACTCTTTTGAACACTAATATCTTTTTGTAAATGTACGTTTAGGTTTTCGCTGGGCCTATCTTATTGAGTACATATCCATATCACGTAAAATTTCATAAACTATCACACATGTAGATTTTAGAGGATATAATCGGCACAAATATTTTCTGCAACACTGCAATTTGAAAAGTAGGTCAAAACCCAATTCAAGCGAATAGAGCGGGTAGCCCGCAGGCTACCCTCGCTTAAAAACACACAAATGAGCCTTGTGCACAAATTATCAGAATTTTATATAATAACTGAATTTATTTTAATCATGTTGAAACAATCCAGAATTTTATGATAGAAGTTGTGATTTCAATACTAATATAATATGCAGTGCATTTGCAGAAATACCTTAACCCTTGTCTACCCCCTTCCATTTTTTTTTCAACCTTATACAAAATGTTATGAAATGAATTTTAAAGGCACTATCAGTGATCCAATGAAAAGGGTCAAATAGTTTAAATTTGCAGGAACAGCCTGAAAGTGAAGGATAAGTCTGTAGAATTATCATAAGTTATTTTTTGTAACTGAAAAATGTATAGAAAAGGAAGAAAACAGCAGGGTTCAAAAATATGAATCTCCGTTCAATCATGTGTTGTAGTAAGTGTCTGTACGGACACTAATGACTAAAATCTCCGATTTTGTTTTTATTAGATAGCTTTTGGTCTTATAACTTGTAGGGTATGTTAGGATACCTACACTTGTTACAGACATGCAAAAATCTTATTTTTGATGATTTTTTTCAATCTTCTGATTTAGCAGATCACTGATAGTGCCTTTAACTTTATTGCACACCCTAGAAACTATAAATGAATATGATTAGTAAAAGTGCTTGTTTCGATCGTCTTTGGAACCCCCCTGGTTTCCCGGAAGTAGTAGAAATCTTGATATCAGGTGAAAGGCCGTATTTTTCTCATTGTTGTCCTGAAATTTCAGTTTTCAAATCCATATCTTTCTCAAGATAGAGCTAATAAAATACCGTTTTAATGGTTAACCATCAATTAATAGCACAGTAGTGAATAGGGCGTTGCACTATGCATTATCACGTCTAGCATAAAAAACGCAAGTTTGTTTCCCACGGTACTGATGGCCCGGTGGTGTCACTTCCTATTCAAAGGCATAATGCATGATCGTTCCCCAAGTCAAAAATACCCCCTTTTTCGTGTGGTTTCAAGTACATTCTTAGCAATTTTGACCCCTTTTTTACATTAAAACGGGTACAAATTAACCTTTAAAAACAACCCTTTTTTTTGCATTTCAAGTACACTTTTACAAAATCACCCCTTTTTTTCAATTTCAAGAACACAAAAACATGTTTCTTTTCAAAGATGAACTCTATTGTCCTTTTTAACTGTTTTAATACCATCTTTAGGCCTAATATATATGAGGAAAACAAATAACAGAAAAGTACACTGGATTCAAATTACCGAAAAGTACATTGAATTGTCCCAATTTCAAAGTATCAAAGTTATCTTTCCCAATAACCTGTGTCAGTGTGTGAACAAGTCACCAAATGCCTTGCTTGCATTGCTCACGACAGTTAGCTCCTTATTATCATAATGTTTCTTATACAGCGAAATTACATCAGAAGAGAAGTCAAGGCACTTTACAATATAAACATTCATACTCCTGGAGGACAGTCGAAATATTTCGCGGCATTTCTTGCACTGGAGACGAACGTGGCCCTTGCTTTTGTGGTCAGCGCCATGATGAATTTATGAGTACCCTGCTTGTCATTGTTCCACAGACCGGCGGCATTATGATATCGCTTGATAAAAAGAACTATTGAATCAGCGGTCCTCTACCTGGGGAAACCCGTTTACGCTTTGACGTGAAATGTAAACAAACCGGGATCCAAACCTGAACTTTCGAGGAGAGTTGTCCACAAGAGTTTGTCAATGTTTGGGGCAAAAACAGACAAAAATGTAATACTGGCTTAAATAAGCGAGAGAAATTGGTAAGATTTCCAAGATTTCACATTTTCGTGTTCCCAAAATATACCCTGTTTCAAAATATCGAGTACATGTTGAACAAAAAGGACCCTTTTTTTTTTTAAATCGTGAACATTTTATGTTCGCGAACATACTTTCAATTCAAAATACACCCTTTCGCGAAAAAGGACGATCATGCATGCACCTGGTCAATGTGAGTGACACCACCGGGCTTGATGGTCATGTGTACAAGTGTCATGCTTTCATATCAAGTAGAAGATGATACCAAAATCTGAACAAGCCTTTAAAACATTTAAACTTGGCACAGCCAACTGAGCCAGCTACTTGTTGACATGGTTTCAGATTTGACGCAGGTTTTTCTGCCAAAAGTGTAAAACTAGAAGGTGCTTAACATGAAACAAAACATGTTTTCTAGGTTAAATTTTGTATATGCATCCCATCTGGAAGTAAAAAATGCAAGTGTTGGATGCATTCCGAGATATCGCATTTGGGTTATTGCGCATGCGAGTCCCCCAAAAACCTATGTAATTTTGCTGATAATTGTCCCCGCCGACGAGTTCGGAACGGGTACTATAAAATGAGCAGCTGTCTGTCTGTCTGTCCGTCCGTCCATTTAGTCTGTGATTAAAAATGTTAACCCACGTTGTATACGATTTACTGGCGTTCTGTAAGGGCGACAATGATGTAACTTGGTGGAAAGACGGCGGGTGGGTGAGTCTTTGACCTGATTAGATTTTGGGCGTAAAATATGCCTAATCTATCTAATTTGGGCATAATTTATGAGGAAATGTTCCTGCAAGGCCTGTTACAAGGTTTTCTGGAGTTCCGTAAGGCATATAATGATATAACTTGGTGGAATGAAGCGGGCTGAAGATTTTCGACCCGATTACAGTTGGGGCGTATTTCGGACAAATTGAGTATGCAATGAGCTAATTAATATGCAAAAATCATAGTAATTGCGATATTTTTTGACACTGTTTACATTGGATTACTCAAAATATCCTGTGCTGCATGAAAGTTTTCAATGGGCACATCGTTATTGGCAATTTGAAAGTATGTGATATATATTCGCCAGTGGGATAGGTATGGCAAATGAGCTAATTAAATATGCGTAATTGCTGTATCTCTAAACGGTACAAGATAGGCAAAATTCCTTCGCTACATGAGACTACTATGGCCATAGGGGAGGGGTGGGTGTTTGGGGGAGGGGGTTAGGTATTGCGGGGTGTTGGGAGGGGTGGGTGGTTGTTGTCAGAGGGTTTGGGGGAGGGGGTATGGTGTTGGGAGTTGTGGGAGTTTGTGGGGTTCGGGGATTGGGTGGGTGTTGCAGGGTGTTGAGGAGGGGGTGGGTGTTGCAGGGTGTTGAGGGTGGATGTTGCGGGGTGTTGGGGAGGGGGGGGTTTTGCAGAGTGTTGGTGATGAGATGGGGGTGTTACTGGGTTTTTGTGAGGGGTGGGGTGTTGTATTGGCATTTATCGCATATTCGTGATCGCGACATTCGCGGGACATATTTTACGCCCGCTTAAATACGAGTTCCGCCTTGTTGCATCTTGCTTTGATAAAAAAATTTTCAATTATTTGTAGTTTGGACAAAAATTTACTACTATAGTCTTGTGGGAATATGCTTCTATGGGCAAATCGATTAACTTTTCAACAATGTTGCCCTTTTCGTTTTTGTTCACCTGGTTCTCAAAATTCCCAATTTAGGTAAATTTGGAATTCAGCAAATTGATAAAATATTGTTGTATGGACTTGCTTTGGCTAATCGTTAAATGTTCAAGCTTATAGCTCTTTTTAGTTTTCTTGTAGTTCCAATTTTATTGAACAACAATAATATTTTCAAGCACTGGAAAATCAAGGGTTAGGGGAAATATTTTTTGTATTTTTTGGAATTGTTCCTATACTTGAAATGAAGTTAGGTATCATTTTGAAGGCTAATTAAAGTCTTCATAACTTACAAGGTCAATCATCACTGAGACCCTCCTTTTTAGAGCTGTGATTGTGCAAACAAATTTTTGTTCGAACGTGCCAATTTTGAGTTCGTTTGTCAGGAACATGTCAAATTTGAATGGTTCTTGTGTGCAAATTATGAAATAATTTTATACAACAATACTTGAATCCTTAAGTTACTACCTTTAACTGATATATTAACATTATAAAGGGTCATACTCATATATAATATGTATATTGTAGGCCTTAGTATTAAAGTTTTGGTATGGTTGGAAAATTTTTGTCACGCACGAAAGTGTGATTTTCGTTAAAATCGGCCATAAATCAATATTTGTACAAAAGTGTTTAGACTAGGGTTTTCAATTAAAAAATCATAATCTATGAACCCTATAATTTTACCCTAGAAAGGACATCTTAAAAATTAAACATGGTTATTTTTGCTCCAAAATGATTTTTTTCACACTTTGGCACTAAAACCTACAATCCGGGAAAAAATGGTTAGAACATAATGCACGTCTCTTTCAAAAATTTCCCCTCTCTCTCCCCTGTTCAATGTTGAGCCACCTCATGTACTCAACATCTTGTCACTTCTCCCAACATTGAATGATGGGGGGTGCGGAAGGGTAGGTTCGAGGAACAAGATCCAGCCTTCATTTAAAGACACTATCAGTGATTTGCTAAATCAGCAAATCGAAAAAATCATCAAAAATCAGATTTTAGCTTGTAGGTAACAAGTACAGGTATCCTAACATACCCTGCAAATGATAAGACCAGAAGCAACCTAATAAGGACAGAATCGGAGATTTTAGTCATTACTGTCCGAACGGACATTTACTACAACACGTAGTTGAATGGAGAATCGTATCTTGGAACACTGCCGTTTTCTTCCTTTTCTTTCAATTCTACAGCTGGAAAAGGTAACTTATGAGAATTCTACAGACTTATCCTTCACTTTGATGCTATTCCTGCAAATTTCAAATATTTTTCAAATCACTGATAGCGTCTTTAAAACAAGGCATCGGTCAAACACAGCCACACTGTAAAATAAGCACATATTTTAACACTGAGTGATTAATGTTCCAACAACTTTTTACCTGGATTGTAAGTCAATTCTGAAACCATGTCTTAAATAGTTACAGACATGTATATTCCCAACAATAAAGCATACTGAATGAGTTTACAATGCAATGTACAAACTTACAATGTACAATGAAAATTACATGGTACAAATTTTTGCAATTACATTTATAAACTGTATAATGCATTGTGGCTCAAAAGTCCAATCTAATTGGTGCCATTTTTTATTTTCAGAAATCATAGATTATCTAATAAGGCAGTTACAATGTACAAACTAAAGGAATGGCATAATACAGTTTTGCAATATCTGTAGCTGAAAAGACTATCACCGTACTGACCCAAGTATAGTCCCACCCCTTTTAAGCTGAAAATACCTTGAAATTTGGGGGTGGGGGTGGAGTTGAAAATGTCTTGGCCTACTCGCCATATACAGCCACTTCATGAATTCCATCGAATTTAGAATACTTGAAAAATGATGTTTTCCGATAGTACATAGTTTTCACCCTCATTCCGAAGTGGATTTCATCTTTGGGATGTAACTAGCCATGTATTAATGACAATAATGTAGCAATAGTGATTTTTTTTAAGCAAAAGAACAAAATAGTCACAAGAACCCAACCAATTTGCCACCCGTGATATGGCAGTAGCCATATTTGATTTGGGGACCTCTATGACCTCCCGACCTAAATATTTTTTATTCAGAGTATTGTGGATGTCATACTCTGAAATTGTCTGTGAAATATCTTTGAACTGTTGGGAATTTTAACTTTTTAAGCAATTTGAATACTGTGTTTTAGAAATGTCATGATAGAAAACAAGGAAAGTGAAAATAAAAACTCCTTTAAAAAGGAAAGAGGCGGCCCAAGTTGTGAGTCCTGTTTTGTGATTTGTCTTGCAGGCAGAGAGAAGTTATAGTTTATATTGGTACATACATATATACAATCTCGGCATATGCAGGTCCCTACATACACGGGTCCTAATAGGTACATAAATACCGCAAATGTATGACATAATGTATTCCCTATATGCGCATTCTCAATTTAGGTTAGCCTACAATGTGCACCTATGGCATTTCATATTGCATAATAACTGAGCAAGTAATACGAATATACTATGCCCGAACATACGCATATATATACCTAAGCTACACGTGGCCCTTTCATAGTTCATACTTAGGAACATACTACGTCAACTCAGGGATATGCACAACCACAATACATAAACGGCGATTGTATGCACATACTTGCATAAGCAGGTATATACCTTATGTAAGGGACATAAAGGACATATGCAGGAGACATATATAGGACATATGCAAGGAAATAATGACAGACACAGGTGTTTCGCACTCCCACAAACAGTGCGTGCATACATCGCAAGGTATGTGTATACATACGCAGGCTAATAATGCAGTACATACATGTGCAGGTATGTCCGTACATCGGTATGTGTAGGCCTATAGATCGGCAGCAGGTATATGCATATTGCAACTTGCATGTATAGGTATGAAGAGCAAATGCATACTACGCCAGGTAAATTCATTACCCTTATATATGTATATCATACATGTGCAAGGAGGTACATACACAAGCAGAGACACATGCAGGTACATACACAGTACAGCTATATGCAATCTACAGTACACAAAAACAGGTACATGCATTTTGCAGGTACATAGGCCTACATGGATACACGGAAAGGTACATGCAAGAGGTACATCATACGCAAGTACATTCCCCTCACACTACACATACATATAAACCATGTAGGCCTAACATTAATTTGACAGATTAAATAGGCCTACAGGATACATGCACAGGTACATAAATTCAGGTACATCATAAATTACAGTACGCACAGGACAGGCACTTCAAACATGGCACACTTATACATACATTTCCAAATATTTTATAGCAAACTGCAATATAGGCCTATACAGATACAGAAAGAAACTACATGTTGCCCTTAGGCCTAAGGCGATTTATTTACGGCAGCTGGCTGCCAGTAGTACTGCAAATTATACGGCAACATTGCCGTTACTTTGAGTTGCTGCGCTGCCGTTATAAGTTAATGTAGTTGTATCGTTGCCACACAATGTCACACAAACAAATACGGCAGCAGGTCAACGTGACTGCCTATAAGGTGGTCTCCCATTTCGATTGATGCAATCAAAAACCCCCTTGTGTCGCGCGGTAGTAAACTGGAATCTCAAGTGGCACCCACGGCGGGGACAATAACCGATTCAATCAGTCCTTCAATGGAACTTTACTTCGTTCAGCAGAGGAATATTAGAGGCCCTTGAATATTTGTTGTTTAAAGCAATGTAAAACTTGAAAAGTGCGATATGGAAAGCATAGTGGTTGCAGTTCTTTTCTTGTCCTTTGAGCGGATTGTCATGTAATAATGCACAACCGACTATTATGCTGACTGTCGAGCGCTTGCCCCTCGCGGTTCGTTGGTTTTTTCTTTTCGCTCGCCGCACGGTGCCTTAGTCTGACTGTTTTCTCTTATTTAAAAACAAAGTTTTTTCTTGCTCACCTTTCTTTTAAAGGGAACATCTTTAAACAATGATTTGCAACTCGTTTTGGTTATATTTTACGAAATTAAGAAAAAAGGAACTAATCCATAATTCTAATTCTTCGAAGCTTCGACTCATACATTTTTATATTATCATATTTAGAATTTGTAATCTTGTAATCTCTTGTTATCGTCCCCGGTCCATCTCAACGTCTCCACACATGTTATTTTTACGAGTACATGGTAAGGCCTATATAAAAATGTTATGTTCTTGTTTATGGCCTATAGGTTTGCGTACAGTACCGAGTAAAATGGTGGACTTGTAAATCTGTTACGAGAAGATTTAAGATCCTCTAGGCCACGGTTGTCCAATAATAAATTGTTCGCCTCCAGATCAATTAACATTGATAGGGCCTATTGTATAGCGGTAAATATTCACGGTTTTTTTTTTTTTTTATTTGTCTTATTTGCGCTTTAGTGGCTTCATTGAAAGCTACACGTATTTAAAAGCCCGTAAAAATATGTTTCCACCAGGGGTTGTTTAAAAATTTATATTAAACATCCCTGTCATACCTAAAAAATATAACATAATAGATGGTCGTGTGACCCACTTTCCAACAAAGAAGAGGACTAACTATTCAATTCAATTTATTTTCACTTTCATAACAGTGAAAACATCACATGGGGCACCATATTCAAACACCTTATATACAATTACCAAAGAAATTACGGAAAGAAACAAAACAAATGAACATAGTTGAAGCTCAAAACAAAGTTTGGCATTCTACGAAAATACAGGGGATGAAACTAATTAGTAAAATTTCAAAAAACTAAAAAATTACACAGTATTATGGCTGTATATGAACGGGGAAATATTGCAGCAAAAACTAATATATTTTAACATTTTTCCAGGAGGGCTATTATGACTAAATTGTAAACTGCAGCCCTTTTAAAGAATGTCAACCATTATACTCTTTGTAAAAATACTGTTACAAGATAAGCGTACTTTTAAACGTGTGCGAGTTACAAATGCGATCGTGCGATCTACTGTTATGCACCGGCGCTCCGTGGATGTTAGCGTGTATGTCTGTTGTTAAAGGTATTTATAAATAATACATTCACGTTAATATTTTTAGAGATGATATTAGTTGTATACAACTTAATGCAGCTTTGCGAGTTGTATATCTTTACAAACAAACTGTAAATTTTAAAGTTACAACAGGGTAAAAACAGTATACATGGTGTGAACAGGGCGTACTAAACTAAAGTTTGGGCGATCATATCATCAGGCCGCGTAATCAGGGCCTTTTAATTTTCAGCACATTCTAAGTAACTCACCACATACAAAAAAAATTCACGTGTTTTGATTGATTTTATGGCATTCTGTAAAATTCAACAATCTGGGAAGAAAACAAAACTGGCAAGTGCGAAAACTCGAAAAATACGTTCACTGTACGAGACACTATGTGCATAGGCCTACAGCACGTCCATTTTACGGACATAGCTATGGCTGTATTAATTTGGGTGGAAAATGTACACTTACTTCAATACTTTTACTCTATACACATTACTCACAGTTTTGCTTGAAACAATCGAAATTACGATGCATTCACGGCCATCAGTTTTGACTGTATATTTTACAACAAACTGTAAAATTTACAAGTACGCGATGTAAGAAAGACATTTTACTTTGGCAGACAGGATTACTAAGTTGAGGTTGTAAACAATACCTTTTTTTATTTACCACTCTGTAATAACTCACCAAATACATATATTTTCTAAAACATACAGTTTTAAATTTTTATCGTGTTTTGTTGGCACAGTGGATGTCCGTATAATACTGTAAAGTTTACGACGCGTTTTGTACAGTTTTCAGTTTCAGTTTCAGTTTATTCAGCATAACATATCGAACGTGACAGAAATGTATAATTCAGTATATTATATAATAATGCATAACGTATCAATTGTAGACTGTACTAAGATGAACAGGTGAGGGATATGAAATGCTAGGACCAGTAATGGACAACCCGATAGGGCTTATGGTTATTGCTGGCCCTGGAAAACATACAAGTAAACTATTCTCATTATTACAATAATGATACAAGTGAGGGATAATATAGAATATTACATAGGTAAATATACATAACAAAAAAAAACAGAGACAAACAAACAAAAACAAACAATATATCTAAGCTAAACACTTAACGGGAATACGGGAAACGGGAGTTTGGTCAAGAAGGTCTGACTTTTCAACATGTCTTGCTGAGGTATGTAATAATACTTCATAATGGAGAAGCAGAGATAGAAGAGGTAGAGGTGAAGAAAAGTAAGGAATCGAGATAGAAATAGGATGAAGAAAAGGTGAGGAGAGAAATAAGGACTTAGGGAGAAATTTAAAAAGAATTGTACTGGTTGATGAAATGTTTTTTCAGTTGAGCTGAATACACAAATATGATTGTGGTCTATTTGAGAAACATATAGAACTAATTTTTACGCACAGATTTACTGTCATATTAAAAAGTGTTGGCTACATAACCAGCATTTCTTTTTCACTGAATTACAAGGACGGGCGTGAGGGAAATCAAACAGAAATAAGTGATAATGTATCAAGGAACTCTCTAAATTTCTTAGATTAAAACGGAGGACAAATCTAAATTTTGATTAAAATTGTTAATCTATTTCAATGTATTTTGATTTAAATTATAATTTAAACTGTAGATTTGTCCCTGATAGCAATAAAATTATAGATTAGTTTTTAATCTAAGAAATCTAGAGAGTATCAAATTTAACAGGTACGATGCTCTGATAGAAAAGGATCCTACTCTTGTAAAAGAGAAAATAAGCTATGAAAGATATGTCATAGTTCGTTATGTCATAATTCATAAGAAAGTGTAAAAATACACGAACCACAGAGGCTATAAGATCGCGATCAAAACACCAAATAAAATCATTGGAAATCAGGATAAATATAGGCCAACCATAGAAATATACAAATCATTCTTTCCATGATTAAAACCTGATATAGACCTAATTATATAGGTAGTGATACTGGCAGTATGTAGGATACGGTCACCGTAATAATAATAACTATTTTGCACACTATACGCCGTGATCGAACAGGCACGCAGGTGATGCACATCACTGAAATTAACCTCCCCGGCCACACCGGGGAATCACTTCAGTGATGCACCGCGTTCTAGCGTTATGCGTAATTAATCGATCCCTTGAATTTGGGCATAGTGCAAAGTGCACACTGCTGGACTGAGTTGAAATTTGTACAATATATAAGAAA
>JAMKCH010014864.1:0-63172 GCA_023653785.1 Ophioderma brevispina | reverse complement strand
GAGGATTACCCGCTCCAGGCAAGGGTCCCAGCCCCATGGGTGGGAACAGCCCTGTGGTGGGAAACAATGGATTCTGATGAAGATCCGCAGCGACTACCCAGGCAAGTAGATTAAAGCACTCAAAAGCGGAGGATAAATAGAAGAAAAGACAGAATCAATCAACGACGCAGTCAATGAAGATTAGTCACAGTATCAGATCGTAATCCAGAACACGGCGAGCAAAAAGAAACCAAAAATGGTTCGTTAAGTTTACATTGAAATCCCCTGTCTGAATACATTCAAAGAAACAATACATGATAAACACATCAGTGTGCAAAGCATAATGTGTGCAGGGAAGGTGATCAACCAGAAGAAAGTCTGCTGACCTTTCCCCCCCCTGCACGAGCGATCACCTACCCACTATTGGGATACAGAATTACATGGGTCAGAATTGTGACAGTCGAAAAACCCGAACGAAACGCCGATAACTTGCCAAAATGACGTTTCTGTTCTACCTCTAAAAGATTTAAAAAACGAACCTAGGATTACAACATCATAAGATAGACAAATATGAGTTATGAAAACCACTAGTGGTTAAATATCTGTTAAAATTCAAACAAAAAAACGGGAGCTTAGCTATATACACTCCGATCTTGTGGAATCCCAAGACGAAAGACGAAGTTGGAATTGTGGGTAGGGGTGACGTAGGCTATCGCTGACGTCACGGTTAGGGGACGGGGTATGATAATGTGTGTGTACTTTGGGAGACGTTCTGCATCTGTACCAAGACATATGCAAAATGTACATCCAACATCGGATGTTAAAGGTAAGCAATTTTGTATGAGTCATTGTATAAAACAACATGTCAAATGAAGGACAAGTTTTTTGAAACACCCATCAGCAGTAAGTTAAGGGGTTTTGGGTATTTCCCACTATAATTTTTCTTCAAACTTCGCATTAAATAGGTTTCATTGATTATGAACAACACATTAAAAGAGACAATGAGGTACTGAGGTCATTTTTGAGCCAAAAATCATTTTAAAATACACCTATTTTGCCAAAATCAACACTTTAAGGCTTAAACATTTTTGGGGTATAGCAAAAAAGTTTAGCTCAAAATGGTCTGGGAGTCATTTTTGTATTTAAGCTGCCGCATCAGTGGAGCTTTTCTACTCAAACAAAAAAACACAGGGGTCACAAGGAACTTTGGGAAAATTCACCCCACAAATCTTATTTTATTGAAAATATGGACAGTGATATATAAGTGCATTTAGCACCAACATTTTACATGCAAAATATTACGCACACATCCTCCTCGCATGTTCGAGATTAAAGAATGTTTTTATTTTGCCTAAAAATGCTTCCTTCATGGGACGTGCGTTGCTTGTTATGCTGAAAGAAAAAACCTAATGAATAAGCTGGACCTGGACCTTATACTCAATACGGGATCCTGGATTTTCTCTCCGGAAATCATTTTTTACCAAATTCCTATCAACAATGCACAAACGAATGTAGGAGTAGATTAAAATAAATAGCCCATATATATTCTATGGTGTTTTTTGTGGTCATACGTCATTTTTTGTCATAAACTGCGAAAACACCGTTTGCTTGTACATAAATGGTTTGACCAGTTACTCTGTGATGCCTTGTGAAATTTTTGCACCACAAAATGTTGCGCGTAGTTTAAAGGAGCGCACTAAACAGCGAGCGTGCATGGAGTGATGCATAGCTACTCGTACATCGTTGGTGCATTGTGGTATGGAATTTCGGATAACCAGACATCAATGATGCAGTACCTTATATATGTCTTCAAAGACACAACACAATCTTTTAAAGTGACAGGAGGAGATTTTTTTAAGGATACAAATTTCTCGCAAATTTGCCGATCTATTGTAGACCACCTACCAAGAACGTTCGAAGGTTTATTGGAAAAACAAGTACAAAAGAAAACAGCAACCTTGTTTTGACTTTGCCTGTTATCGTAATTGTCCTCATGACTCCGTGGCCTTTGGACTTTCTGTCGTGCATGACAGAAAGTACTAATCATCATATTTATTACATAAAGACGTTGTATTCGGCTTATTCACTTCCGGTGTGATCTATCATTGGAAAGCATTCCAAATGCAAAAAACTTGGGTTCGAAAAAAATTGGGGCGCTTCTTTTCTGGAAATCTCAGTCTCTTTAAAGTACCTTTATATATTATTTTACAATATAAAATTGCACGTAATACAATTTTGTTTATGATATATCAAACCGGGAAAGGGTGATCCCTTTATTAAAATACCCAAGTAACGTGAAAGCGGCCACCCTACTTGCATACAGGTCCCCTTAGAATGGGATTTATTGGGGAATTCCATGCTGGCTCAATTACATTATTGAGTGAAATGTCCCAAAACTAGTGCATTAAGGGATGGAAACTCAATACCTGAGATAGCAGTGTGTTTTAAGGCCACTTATGAAACTGGTTGAGGTGAGAGAATTTGGGCTGTTTCAAGTGTAACACAGTGCATGTTAAGGGAACCACAACAGGTTGCTTATTGCCATCATTAAATACACTATCCATGATTATCCCGAAAAGTCAAAACATTGAAATTTGCGGATACTTAAAGTGAAGACTAAGCTTAGATTCTCATATGTTTTACCTTTTCCAACTGAGATTGACTGAAAAGAAACGGCAGTTTTCAATGATACAAATCACCTCCATTCAATTACGTGTAATCGTAAGTGTCCTAACGACACTATACTAAACATCCGTTTTGTCATTAGGTGCTTTTGGTCGACCATTTGGCAGGGTATGTTAGGATCCTATACTTGTTTACAGACATGCAAATCTTATTTTTTTCATCGACGATGGTATAAAGTCGGAGTGGATTAAAAGCCACAACATTACAAGTTACTCTAGCTATGTGCAGCAAGCAATGATTGGCAGAATATCACAGGCATGCACCAGTTGGGTGTTGTCTCATGTAGCAGTACCATTCCTCTGGTTCCAATTAGGACATGGTATATACCTATATAAATTCAATTCCTAACACCATAACAAAACTTTTGATTGGATGACAGCCCCACCATCACAGTGGATAACTTCTCAGTCAGTTGCCTGATGATGATCTGACCCATGGTCATGAGAACATTATGTTACAATGCCCAGAAAAGCACACATAATGTCATCACCAAGGGCACAGTTCAATGGTTGTACTTGTACATGAACTGATTTGTGTATTCTAGGTATCATAAATAACATCAGGGGTGTGTTTTGATAATACAATTGTGAAGGAAACTATCTTGACTGTGCCATAGGAGTTTCATACTTGCCTCATAGTGACAAGCGGTGTTTTAAAACCTGTTTTCCTGTAAGTTTCAATTTTGTAATCTCTGTGGAATGGACTGTGTTAAAAATATTAGCATCCTATTTGATTGATAAACTACCCACAATGTTTCCTATCGCTGAACACCATACGGTGGGGGGGGGTGGATCACGCACCTATTGAAATGGATATGGCGTATAAAGGCTGCATTTCCAACCGTGGTTTTCAACTTAAAGGGTTTGATACATGATTATGGTTAATGCCTGAAATATAAATCTCTCTTATACGAGATGGTTTCCTCTTTCCTACGATCTCGTTTCACCTAACATATAGAACATCCTTGCTAAGTGATGGTTTCTTTTTAAAAGGCTATTTTTGGTTGATTTTCGATTTTCTGATTAGCAAATCACTGATAGTGCCTTTAAGTTGCACTTCATATGAACTGAAATTTGCAGTTAAATGTAGCCTACTTGATTTTTCAAACAAAGCATGCTACAGAACAGGAAAATAATAAACCCCACCATATTTTTGATCATGTTTATCACCAGCTAATCAATACATGTTTCCTCTAAAATGTGATTGATTCCACAAATACTTTAGATGTACTCTGATGTAGGCCCTACTATTAATTTTAAATCTTATGTTATTTCTAGTTACATTCATAATCTGTTAACTTGTTATCTTTTAATTCTGTTAACACGTCAAAGAGTACCATCCAAGGCAAGTTGGGGTTTTTGACCTAAGGGCTAAAACATTTACACAAGTGCAATACAACTTTTCCAAGATCAAGTGTAAAACAAGAAGAGTCCTTAAAAGGACATCTGCCCTAATATTTAGCTTCTGACTTAATTGCTTGTTTATATTATTTTGGCATATCTGAAACACTTGCAATCGGGTACAATTGTGTTGCACCCTCTCCATTGCTTTAATTTACATAAAAATTTATCTTTTAAATGGCCATAGTTCTTTTTGGTTCTAATTTAATACCGTATTTTTTAATGTACCTTTACTGCACTTGTTTACTGAGTATCTTTTACTATTAAAGGGACAATTAAAGTTCAGAAAAGGGCGTTCCCATTTTTTAAAGCTGGGTTTTTTGGCATCTTTATAATGCAACCATAGTATTAATTCACACCTGAACTGAAACATAAGCAAAAACATGTCATTTTATGCACTTGTCAAGTTCAATCCGCGTCCCTGGGGGTCCCGGGACATAGCGGGGTATATGCCGGGACATATCCGGGCATGTACAAAAAAGTATGGCCCCGTAAGCCGGGATGTTAGCCGGGACGTGGCCGGGAATCTACTTTAGCTTTCTCCCGCCCTGTCAGGACAAGTCAATTGATGATAGCTGGGACTTAAGCCGGAGGTAACAAAAAAATTCCCAGCTCCGCCGGGACGAAGCGGGGACTTTAACACATGGTCACACATATAAAACCAGGCTATCAGTGAGGCATATCGCCCGTCAAATGTTTAAAAATTAATATAACGAACACAAGAAATTACTAGAATTTAATTCAATAAAATCCCATAGGTAGTGAAACTATTTGATATTTCTTGCTAATGCCAGGAATATTGTCATTTCATTGCATAAAACACAGGGCATTTTAATATGAAATGAAAGATAGTGAACGCTATGGAAATATGCTCATGAAATACAATCTGTTAGCTCAAAATACTTCTCAAACGCGCATGTTCCGATATAAATTGGCGTGGGTCTAGCGGTTAGCAAGCTTACCTCTGGAGCAAGGGTCTCGGATCGAATCTCAGTGGGACCACTTGCTGGATTTACTTCGGGAACTCCATGGGATTTGATTTGTATAACAGATATTGCATTAAAACCTAATGCCCACTTCTCCCCATGGTTCATTTGGAATGGGCAATGAACCATGAAAGCTTGCACTACCCATCCTTTGTGTGTTTCGTAGGTTGCAATAGGCCTCTGTTTAGCCTGCCTCCAGTTGCATTTTTTTCTAGTAATTATTAAGTTGTAAGGCCTCTAGCAATTTGGCCTACATGCCCGATTTGAATTAAAATAAACCTTGATTATTATTAATTATTATTATAAATCCAAATTCAATGGTAGATCGCGATTTCCGCGTGGCGTACCAGGTGGGGGCAAAGGGGGGCAAGTGCCCCTCTGAAAAAAATTGAGTGGAAATCGGGAAATAAAAACACTGATATTCATGTTAATCAGCCCCTTTCGGATTCTTTTGCCCCGCGACCGGGAAATTTTTGCTTGTGATCGGGACAGTTGTTGCACCCACCGTGAAATTGCCCCCTCTTGGGGGGGAAGCACTGGCTGGCTTTACGCGCCTGGATTCCGAACTTGTTTTTGGGCATGTTTAATAATTCCCATTCAAATTTTCCATTTTATCGTGAATCATTGTGAGTTTTTTGTACCGCTGCGCCGGTCAGGCCAAGAGTCCAGCCTTTCGGCTCCTGTGTAATGTCAGCTCATTTCCCGCAGGCGCGCCGAGCTGATGTCCCCGGCCCTGGGTCTAACATTTTTAGAGAACAAATCTAAAAGTATAAAAAATCCTAATTTAATGGCACATAAATTTCCTTTTTTTTATTTGGAAATGTGAAGAAAGATTAAAGCCACGATCATGATTTATCCGAATGATAAAAATATCCTGACATGTGCAGAATAGCTGTAAAAGTTAAAGGGTAATTCTGTAGAACTCGTAAGTACTTCTTTCAACCACACGAATTGACCGAAAAGGAAGAATAACGGCAGTGTTCAAAGATACGATCTCCATTCAATACGTGTTGTAGTAATGTCGAACGACACTATGACAAAACTGCCGATCTTGTCCTTATTAGGTCTCGGGTCCTAGCATTTGCAGTATATAGGACACCTATACTGTGTTTACATACGAAGCAAAATCTGATTTTTTGATGATTTTTTTCGAGTTTCTGATTTAGCAAATCACGATAGTGCCTTTAAGTAAAATTGTAACCATTTATATTGATGGTGGGTTTGTTGGCTTGGGCAATAAGATGGAATGGTTAATTTTTGTTCAAGCAAACACAATGTTTTCACATCAAATTGTATAACGTGTTGTTAATTTGAAAAATTTACCCAAACTACTGTTTTTCTCAGAATTTGGTACCAGTAGTATTACAACTTTAATGCAAATAAGTTAATTTTTCCTTTTTTTCCAGGCTCCTAAAAAAAGAACTACAACTTGTCGATTATATCGTTAGTTGTCGGATATCGGCCGTGGAAATGTGGATTTTTTTTTAACAAACCACTAAACGAGGTTTGTTTTCTCAAACTTCCGATGTGGTGAAATTTGGCGCGGTTCTGACACTCCGCGATCCAAAATTAGTATGATACTGATTATATAGGGCAAGACCTGTTGCATATAGCCGGAACCGAGCCGGGATTGTCCAGAGTTTTAAAGCAGTCCCCGCCCCCACTGGCCAAGAATATATACGGGGATTATCACACCGAAGCCCGGCTAGTGGGGCCGGGACATAGCGGGGGATGTACAAAAAAGTAGCCCGGCTACCCGGGATTTTGTGTACTACGGGGACAAAGGCGGGGTGTCACGACAGCAAAATGTACATTCCCGGCTAAGTCCCGCTAGTCCTGGGACCCCCAGGCCGGGATTGAAATTTGACAAGTGCATTATATGGCGATAATACCAATGCCCTTTAATCATTGCAATAGTAAATGGTTACTTCATTTGTCATACTTTAATGTTAAATATTATTAGATGAATGTGAACCCACAAAAATATATCACATTAACTGAGCTTAATTAATGTAATTGTTTTTGTTTTGTAAAGTCATTTACTTGATATGAATTCCACTCAATGATGTAGGCTTATCAATGGGTGATTTATTTTAAGTCTTTCCAAATTTTAATCGGCAAGACGACCTAATGGAGCATGCTCCGTGTGCATATAGGGTGTTCGTCAATCTGTCCGGTGAATCCTTTTACACACACTTTAATTGCGAGTACCTCCAACTCTTCACTCCTCTTGGTTATTCCCTATCTCATCAGTCTTCCCGTACACTTGCATGTAGTTTTACTCTCAATAACAATTTTGTCAAATGACTCGATCTTATAAATTTTTAGCAAGCACTCATTATGAAGCTGTTATACCAAGTAAATTGTTCATATATCATATCATATTTTTATTTCCATCCAAAGATACACAGTCTAAAAACAACAAAAAAATAGCAAAAGATGGAGGAGATGCAACCAATAAGCATAAAAAAGCCTGTAAATGTTGACACCACCTGGAACAGAAAAAATACACAAAAATACTTTGAAATAAAAAACACACCCTCACCCGGACACCAAAACTCATACCCCGAACATAGTAAACACACACACAACACGCACAGTCGCACACACAAAACCCTCACGTACACAAAACAAGCGCGTACACACACCACACACCTGAAAAGTGCGGCAAATCAATGATACACGTAGGCATGAGACAAATGATGTGAAAGCACGCACGTAACATTAATATAAGCATGAGAAAATGAATTGAAGCAATCATTAATATAAAGCATATAGTTGCACAGAAACCTGTCAAAGACTTAAAAATTACTCACTGTGGCACAAGATTTAGCCACACATTTATGCATGTATGACACATACGCTCCGATCATCGCTTGCACCATTTTAACCAACGCGGTTCAAACAAAACAAAACATCAGATGTAGGTCAAAGGCACTGATCTCTACATAATTAAATTTAAAAGACGCCGGAATGAACGGCTGCGCGAGTCTGCGTAACTAGGGACTGTTTAGCCGAAATGGTTCACAGGCATAACTAGTATACAGGCCTAACTTGAGAACCATTTGAATTTTAAAAGACTCTTGAATTTACTTTGAAAATCTCTTAGCTCGTTTAAAATCATTTGGAAGATTACTCACATTTTGTCCACATTGTAAAAACAGCTTTTGATTTGACGTTTTCTATTTGGGATAAACAAAATCTTCTTTGTTCCTAGTATTATAATTATGTATGTCTTTGTGGGTCGTGTGAAAACCAACATCAAAAAGAGCGTGGTAACCTGACCTGTGTTTGAATTATACATTAAAATAGCAACTTCCTGGTCTACATATCGAAAATATTTGAGTGAATTATCTTTTTTGAACAAGGGTTTGGTGGACACACACATAAAAAAAAACTACGAGATGGTCGCAAAGCACGTTTTCTGTAAGTCCGAAATATTTTGTGAATAATATATTGCGACATTCCCATAAAAGCAAGCCATAATTCAGGTATGGCAAACAAAGTACAGTACAGTTATACATACTGATTTGGTAAAAGAAACTTGAAACTGTGTTTGCCACACTATATTTCTGGAACATATCTACAAATTAATTTCAACTTGTTTCTCTTCACTGTCAAGTTCATCAATAATTATTCTAAAAATTTGCGTCGTGCACTCGGTTTAATTTAAAAAAAACCATCAAGGTAAATATTAGCATTTATCGAGAGAGAAAGTGTTTACGTTGGACCCAAGTACATAAGATTTGTTTTCATGGCTTTTAATGATAGTTTCTTGATTTAAACCAATTACAGATTTCTTTTAATTCAGAATTCATTACATCACATAAAAAGAAAGTTTTGATGAGAATAAGAAAACTGTGGGATCGTCAGCAAAGTAAAATGTATTTAACCAATTAGAAGGATTACAAATGTCATTTTTGTAGAGTATAAAAAGTAAAGGCCCAAGGATGATCCCGTGTGGCACTCGCACCTTACATTCTTTAGCTGAGTTAGCTGAATTTACACCAACAAAATGTTTTTGGTACTGAAGTAGTTGGAAAACAAGTATTTGATAAACCCCTAAAGCCATTATGGTATAGCTTTTTGAAGCAATATGTTATTTGGTCGATTGTATCAAAAGCTTGTGAATAACATCATGATACACCAGGTGGTATACATATCATTATCTTGCTTTGGTAATTTCATTAACAAGTCAATACCGCCATATTATGGTGAATGATTTGTTCGGAAACCATATTGTTTTTGAAAAAGAACATCAATTTTTACTCAAAAATTCATAGGCACGATTATAGACAATACGTTCTAGACTTTGGAAAAAAAAAAAAAAAGGGGTAAAATGAAACAGGTCTATAATTACCAAAACTAACAGGATTCGACTCCTTTCTTTCTTATAGATAGGTACAACTTGGCAAATTTGAAAGGTCATCGGGTACAAACTCCCGTCGACAGAGACGAATTAAAGATCATTGGAATGGGGAAGCTATGTCTTTGAAACTTTTTTTGCTAATATATGTTTTTTTAATGTCATAATAACCAGCCACTTTTTTTTACTACAATTGTTTATAACTTTTAGAATTCTCATTTTATCGGTTGGATGAAAAAAAACAAGAGAGAAGGGATTACTTGTAGATAAGAGGAAAAGCCCTTGCATTATGATGAATTGTAGAAGCCAATTTTGGACCTATGTTGGCAAAATATTTCATTCATTACTATTTGAGTAGGGCCGTGTGTAACCGTGTTTCCTGATACTAAATCTGTCATACACTTTATTTTCTTCGGATGCATATTAATGAGTTTTATGATTTTCCAAGTATTTCTCATATTATTATTCTCTTTTTTTCTAAACATGAGAATAATAATTTCGTTTAGCCAACCGTAAAGTGAAATTTAATTTGTTTCTGTACTTTTGGATACTTATCGTATTGAACATTTGTCGGTTCTTCTTGAAGATTTTTTATACAAGATCTTTTCATCCTGATCATTGTAATAAGGAAAATGAAACCACGGTGAATTTTGTTTTTTTTTTTGTGATTTCACGCGTCTCTTTTTCAGAGGCAATACATTTATCATGAATTTCATTGAACTTACATATAAATTTAGAATCTGATTCATGTGCAGTACCGAGTTACAACTTTCCCCCAAAAACATTTTTCAGTTCATTCTTAAAAAGTCAATGTTTCATGGTATCAATCTTGTCTCTACATCGTTATTCGTACTGATGTGCCTTGTTACTTGAGATCGGTACTATAAATATCGGTAATGGTCCGCTTAGATCACATAATAATTCCAGAGTTTGCTCAATTTAGAGTTTGTGGAATATATTATCATATTCGAGAAGCTGTCTTTGAAGGATTCTTGTAGGCTTTGTAATACTAGGATATAAAGATGTGATGTAATTATATTGCAAAATCTTTAGTCGTTTGATGAACTCTTCCTTTAGAGATTTATGTTAAATCCCCATTAGATAAAATAAGTTTTGATGGTTTTTAGTAACTTAGTGACGTATATTATCAATAAAACCATTAAATTCATTATATCTCTATCAGGTGGGCGATCATATACCATCACAATATTTTTTTAAAATGTCTGTCAATTCTATGAAAATACTTTCAAACAAAACAGGATGTTTATTCTTTGAAGATCGTTCTTCTTACATGATAGTTCACGGTATCCTTAACATACAAGCACACACCTCCGCCCCTTTTATTGACACGATTTTGAAATTCTAAGTTGTACCCATTAAGGTTAAAGTAATCTGGGGTTTATCTTGAAGCCAGGTGCTCACAAGGCTTCAAGAGACCTCAATTCTCAATTTCCTCAATACCAAGCCTGTTGTTTTACATGCATATTGGTCAATTCCACACAGCTTATGCTTGACGCCGATCCTGGTTGGTGGTTCTAAAAAATCAGAAGGCAGATAAATTGCTGGTCCCAACATGTGTATTAACTGTGGTGGCAATAGACCAGTTTAACATCCTTGCACTTCTTTGTTTGCCCTGCGAGATCATGCCTGCGAAATCGTTATGCCCATAGTATTAAAACTCTAACGATATACAATTGCCCAGTGTGTAACAGTCAGGCCAACCGTTTCAAGATACCAGGCCTAAAGTGTTTACAAACTTGCGGTTACTGACATTTACCTGAGCTAAGGACAATCCCTGCTTTTGTCAATGTCAACACGAGGTGTTGTTAATAAGAGAATATTGTAAAGTGGTCAACATTTTAAACACATTACCAATTAACTCACCTATATATACAACCGCTTTTCAACCAATTACACTTCAATTAGACTAATTGCACCCCACTTCTGCTACTAGACTATGTTTAACACTTTTAACCCTAACAAAAAATATTGAGAAGCTACCATTTTTTCACATTCAGTAATATTGACAAGCCACAGAGCTCACAAGTTTCAGAATTACCAACCATACAAAGCTGCAAGCTCAAGAAAATAACAGTGGTTACATTTAACCTTGCCAATAGCTGTGATAGCACAGAGGTGTTTTCACTAACAAAAGTATTGTTCAGCTAATATCGCCCACAACTTGAGTCCTAATATGAAAATGACTTGAGTGCTAATTGAAGTTGATAACATAACTATCATCTACCTAGAAGAAAGCATGAAATTTATGACAAGTGGTTATCAGACTCGGCTGCAAATGCAATGCCTCTCTAGGCCAGCAGTTGATAATGCATGGGTTTCAGCTTTCACACAGATGCACACACATGTAGGGACACACAGACAATTCAGCATAATCTTTGCCTACCAACATCAATTCATGCCAACAAACAAAAAGGCGAACAAAAATGCCCCACAACGCAACATCTGCTCAGAATTTTCAAAATCCACAACATAACTTTTCAAAGAAATGTCATTACTTGCATACCTGCGAGTTTCAAAAGAATGGGACAATAGACAATGAGAGGACTAGTCATGAGAGAATATTGTTGTTCCTACTCTAATTGCGGTGATACGTGATTAACAATAGCCTATATATTATAGGATAAAAAAATGATTTCTGGTATGAAACCCAGGATCCACATATTGACTGGACAGGAAGAGAAGCAACAAGGCAACAGAAAAAACAGAAGGGGAGTGAACAAGCACAAGCTTGAGACAAGTTCAAAGACAAAGCAAGGGAGTATGATAAATGAATTTTGGGTTGTGAATCATAAAGATAAAATGACTAAGAAAGATAAAACTGGAAACATTCTGTGGCGAGACAGGCAAATTTCTCCCACTTTTTTCCACTTGGAAACACCTTTTGAGAAACACGGATAATTCAAGAGAATGTCGATTCAAGTACGGTACGTGCATTCGGGCTCAGCAGGCTATATAGCGTAAGATGTTCATCCTTGATCAAAAGAATTGGGAAAGAGTTACACAAGCAGCAAAGAATGCCTATACATCAGGATGTTGGTGATGGAAAGGAAAGTTTCCAATGAAAGCTTAACTTAAGCTAGCTCTGACATGAGATGGCAGAAACAAGGAAAAGGTCATAATAGGTTGACAGGAGTTGGTAATTCATAGGCACAGATTGCATCGGTAAAGATAAAATCAACACAATAATTTCTAAACAAAAACTTGGACTACAAATTGAATGACCAGCATCAACAGGCTGGAAGCAGGTTCTGAAGCAGCTGCGCTAAACAAAAGAGAGTGGGTATGACAAGAATAATGTGCAGTCTTGAAGCAGAGGGCGACACCCCCGGTTTAGCCCAGCACACATATGGAACTGCGACGAGTTGAGATAGCTTCTGTTGAAACCTAAAAAAACATATTTCCCACAAAAGCAAAAAACAGTTATGCAAAAAACATAAAAAAAAATGGGAAAGCAGATTAACACAACAATATGGGATGGCCAATGCATCAGGCTCATTCACCATCTTCATTATTTTTAAAGGTGCCAGATTGACAACCTGCTCCCATGGAAACTGCCTCCAATGGAGCATTGTTTGGATGTTCAGGACACATCTTTCAATCAATTCTGAACTTTTCTATCAGTGGATGTTTTTTCATTAAAGCATTCCTCCTGCACATCCAGTGACTGTGATCTTGATGGGCACCTTCACACATTAACATAGAGACACTCGAACTGGCACGGGACAACCAAATTGAGCTTAAATGCATTCTTCCACATGTTTGATGTGCAGACCACATCTTTCATAAATCTGAACTTTCTATCGTGGAGCTTTTGCATAAAAAGCAGTACGCTCCTGCACGTCCAGTACTGTTGATTCTTGATGGGCCACTCTCCCACATTACATGAGACAACTCGAACTGAACGCGGACAACCAAAAATTGAGCGTCAATGCATTCTTCCCAAATTGTTTGGATGTGGACACATCTTTCATCAATTATGGACTTTTCTGTTCAGTGGATGGCTTTTTTCATTACAGCATTCTCCTCATGTCATGCTGTTGATTCATTTGGGCAACTCCTCCACATCATAACATCAAGACACTCTAACTGGCTGGTACAACACATTGAGCTTAATATGCATTCTTCCACATTGTTTGGATGTGCAGACACATCTTCATAAATTCTGAACTTTTCTATCAGTGGATGGCTTTTTCCATTAAAAGCCATTCACACTCTGCACATCAGTGCTGTTGATTCCTTGATGGCACTCCTTCAACACATTAACATAGAGTACACTCGAACTGGCACGGGACAACCAATTGAGCTTAATATGCATTTTCCACATTGTTTGGATGTGCAACACATCTTTCATCTATTCCTGGACTTTCTGTCAGTGGATGGCTTTTTTCATTAAAGCACTTCCTCCTGCACGTCCAGTACTGTTGATTCTTGATGGGCACTCCTCACACATAACATAAGACACTCGAACTGCATGGGACAACCAAATTGAGCTTAATATGCATTCTTCCACACATTGTTTGGATGTTGCAACACATCTTTCATCAATTCTGACTTTTTCTATCAGTAATGGCTTTTTTGATTAAAGCATTACCTCCTGTCACGTCCTGTTCTCTTGTTCTTTGATGGCACTCCTACACAATTTATATGAACACTTAACTGGGACACCAAATTGAGCTTAAAAAGTATGCATTCTTGACATGCCTGTAGTGCAGAAGCAATTGCAGAGGTCGAGAGGGAAGATGCTTCAGAAGAAGGTGAAAATGAAATTATTCAGAAAAGGAAGAAGCCTTTGTAGAAGGCCAACTGGTTGCGGCAACAGATGACTTTTTGTGCTTTAGATCCATCATGTATCCAATCACATGCAGATGCTTCCATCTCTACCCTTTTGCATGGAATGTGATTAATGCCCATTTTCTACCACTTCAGAAGGACCAACCGGTTCAAGGAAAGCAAGGACTTTTGTGCTGTTGGATCATAGTCCAATCACAATGCAGATGCTTCCATGTTTTTACGCATTTGCTGGAATGTGATTAGTGTAACCTTTTCTACCACGTGCAGAGGACCAACGTTCCCAAAGGAAAGCAAGGACTTTTGTGATGGTGGATTAATATTTATTCCAATCACATGCAGATGTCCATTTTTAACATTTTGCTGGAATGTGATTAGTGGATGTAACCTTCTACACAAACTTTTTTGGTCATGGTTTTACTTCAATCTCTTCAAATGGATGATGGTCTGAGCTGACAGTTGTATTTTCACTGAATGACTGTAGGCCTAATGTGCGAGTGGCAAGGCATGACTGCTAGCCAATAACATACATAAAATATGCAAGCTTTTGAATTTTGCTCACTAATTCTTTCACCAAAGAAATACATGTGGAAATTGGTTTTAAACATTTATTTATGTTAAAAACTTATTAAGTCATATCCAAGTTACTGTAAAAATGGACATTTTTTGCCCTACATTTAGTTTTTGGATTTTCACGCCTAATTAGAGAGACACTGGCACATTGACAATAGTGCACCCTCAGATTTTCAAAATTGTTATTTTGGACATGGTGTTGTAAAGCTTTTTATACATTGCCCTCACATGAATGATTAAGACAAATCAGCGCCCTTATGGGTAAGAGAGGTCATTTCATAATAATTGACGCCGCAAAATCATTAAGCAGACGACGGAACTGGCATTTAACTAGAAAACACGCCAGAGTTGAATCCACGACATGCACCCTGTTTGACGGTCTGTGACCTGTGTTACTTAAACACTAGCAGTCTTTTCATTTGTATTACATCATTCTGGATTTGCAAAAGAGCTCCAAACCAGGGGAACGATAAGCAATGCCAAATCGTCCCCTTACACTGAGGGAAGCACCAGCGATGAAGACATTAAAATTAATGCCTTATCAGTTGTTGGCAAAACACAGGCTTGCAATTTGACGAAAAACTCAAAGACCTATTTGCAATGATCCGTTCAACTTGGAAAATACCAGCTTGGTTTGTCACTTTTCAGTGGGCTTTCCGTGCAGCCGGATCGAAGGTGGTCGGAATTGACAACGCCATCCGTGAATTAGAGGAAAAGCACCAATGACCACCCGAGAACCACAAAAATATGTTCCAAAAAAAGAGTCCAAAACTTTGTCACACAAGTGATCCAGTCTGAAGCTCAACCAATCGCCCCCAAATTAAATGAAGATCATGATCACGAATAGACCAAATTTTGTTGACAAATATATATCCGAATGTTTGTTTGAAATTGGTTTTTTCCCTAAACATTTGATTTTAATCCTTACAGCACTCTCCAGGCCACACATTAGCTCTGTTTGTCAGCGTGGTATAAAGAAAATGGTTTGACGCCAGTCATCAGAGGTGGTTACGAACCAAAAGCTGCTTGCCATCAAGTTTGTACCGAACATTTTGTCCTTCCTCCCATTATGCGAAGAACATGCCCTGCTGTTGCCAGGTAGGATCCCTGGATTCAAGCGTGCCGACATTCTCCTACTCTACTTCAGTCAGCGTAAACAAAACAGACGGTTGTGGCGACAGCTTTGTGGCAGCAAGAGGCAAAGCCGGTATGGAAATTGTAATGAAGTGCAAATTGGCCATCAAATGCACACGTGGTGTATTTGTTATTATTATTAAAGTACAAACTATACTCTGTCGTTCTCAAGGTCGGACGGGTGAGTTCATGATGCGACTCTGCATTCGCTCTAAGCAATTTTCGATCGTGCCGCGTCGTTTGTTTGGCATGTGTGAACCTGCTATTCCAAGATTAGCTTGTGCATTTTCTCAGGCAAGAAAACTAACACTTGCAGTGACGTCACCCCAAACTTGAGCCCGTACAGAGTAACTATCCACTGGAAATTAAAGGAAGTATCGCTCAGGCCAAAAAAAAGTATTGTTAAAATGTGACAGAGAATTAGAAAAAAAAGACATCTAACGTGTATCAAAATGGGTTGATCTCCATATTTTTGCCGAAGGATCCAATTCACATGGCAACACGCCAACTGTATCGGTGTCACTTGTTTTCCCTTCCCTTGGAATTGATTTCAATGACAAGGGTAGTGTGTTCACTTTCATTGTCAACAGAAGTTTGCCCATGATCAATTGTGAAATCAAGCTTGTTTTTGAAGCCGTAATAATATTACTGTATAACAGTACAAAATTAGTGTATATTGTTGTTTGATTTGTGTTGTTACTTCCACAGGCTACCGGAATGGTTAGCAACTGTGTTGCCCACACATGTATGCTAAACAGAAAAGGACCTGTGTGAAGCATGCGCTTCTAACAAAAACCCAGATCTGTAAGATAGTTAGTACCAAATTAGTGAGGAGGATAAGCTGTCACACTCAGAGGCGGTAAGGAACATCGTGCTCGAGCATGGGAAGTAATGCCTAAAGTGAATGGCCTTCCAGCCTCTCTTCTTGGACACAAAACGGGTATGTGGCTGCAAAATCCTTCCACAACCAGATGTTTCCCCATAATGTTTCACGTCCCTGTACAAACTTCTACAAAGAATAAGCTTAAGATGAAACAATCATGTTAAGGAGCCATAAAAAGCAACAGTGCCAACGAGATAGCTCAGCCCAGTTTTTATGATTACCGCGACCATCTGTGCCTATGGCTAAAGCCCATGCAACCATAAACTTGCCAAAGTGGCCACTAGACATGCAGGAATCTTTTCACCCAGACACTAGCTGATATTGACAAAGCGGAAGATGAGGCATGTTAAAATTGCAACTTGAAGATCAGGTGAGACGCTAGTCAACCACACAACTAAACAATCTGACGCGCCGTCTGGCACGCAATGCGGTTTAGGCCGCATAACAGCTTCTAAAGTACAGGTAGCCTTGACACACCAACATAAAAAAACCAACCAGCTCCATCTGTCCTTAAGAATGTGTTGTTTGCCATCGCAGGATTTGAGCCGAATGCCAGCAATAGAGTGGGGGTTAAGACCACACGCGAAAAGTCGCTGTGCGCAGTTCCCACAGAAACCATGAAGAGATTTCATGAGGACATTTCTGGTATCGTTGTGATGACTTATGTGTGAGTAAGGATTATCTTATACTGGGGCATCACCTGACCTCCTTGGTGTAGCATTCATGTTGTGAGATATGGGAGGGGGGAGGATTTAAAATGTCTCTACTGACACCAATTCATGAATGTAGCTACATAAACACACTTGTTTTCGTTGCCACAACCAGATGTTCGCCCCAGTATTCTTCACTTCCTTGTACCAAGCTTTCGACATTAAATAAATTTGGAGGTCACTATAGAACACAAAAATTGAGATATGAAAAAACGATGAAACACAGTAAAAGAATAGGGAATTTCTGTTACCTGACCCATCTGACACACTTTTTTTTTTTCTGACACACTTTGAATTCGGCAACCTTAACGAATTAAACCTGTGCTATTCCGTGAAGGGTTTCCGAAATTCATTAAGTGTGTCAGAAAACAGTGTCAGATGGGTAAGGGTACGGAAACTCCCCCACAAGAATATGGGCCATTGACCATTTACAAAATCCATTGGTGAGAAGTTATTATCAATCCAGAAAACTCCATCAGGATGACTGCATTGTCATTCCCCACGTTGGGTTCTGATGGTGAACCTAACAGATTCCTGAAGGTACCAAAAATACAGTTGAACAGCAAGGATGCAGGGGAAAACACATAAAACAAAAAAGGTCCCATTAGTAAAAAAAAAAGTCTGGCCTTGGGAAGTATGGAAATGGGTACATGATCAAAGGGGTGTTGAAAAACATTGCAGTTAGACAAAGCCGCGATACGCCGATGCCAAAGCAGATAGATTGCGGTCTCAAAGTAGTGCGAAAGTCAGCAAGGAAACCGTTCGTCATTAAGATGCACATTGACCAATGATAGAAGGTCTCATCTTTTGGTATGTGCTAAAATGTGTATTCTCTGATGAGGAAGGTGGGAGTCTTTGGCAGTGTGGACGGAAGCAGAGTGATTAAAGAAAATGGGATTCCAATATGAGTGTGATTCAGTGACATCCTCAACTGAGTGGTGCATTTTGGTGCGGGGGATTTGAAAGCACCCCCAAGATATGCCACTGATCTTTGGCTACATGCTGGGTCCACATGAGGGGGGGGGGGGGATCAACAAAACATTTTACAAATATTGATTAAACCAGAGAACTGACACTTCGATTGATTTGGCTAAACTAATTGGATCCTTTGAGGAAAGGACAACCGTTATGGAAACCTGGAGGCCGTGTTTGGAACCAAGTCAATAGTTGGTAGATAGAAATGCGGGTTTGTTGGAAAATATTAGGCCCTGATGACAAGCGTAGACTGCATGATGGATTAGTATGCGTTGGCTGGTGGTTTCAGTGGACAGCATAAAGAGTCCGCAGTACGGTGGGCGGTCAGCCCTCATGAAAGATTATTTTTGCTGATTTTTGATAAAAAAGTCAAACATTTGGAGAAAATCACTTTTTTTTGTTAATGAGCATGTTAATGGAGATGGGGGGGTTAGGTCCAAGTGGACTGAACCCCTCGACAATAAATCATATGGCCCTGGTTATTTTCAAATACAACCTTTGGGAAGCGTACACAAAATACTTGCTCACTTGCTCAAAAAGTTAACAGCAACAAACAACTGATGACTGAATGTGTCACTGGGGTTCAGTCCCCCGACAACTTACCCTGAGTGTTTTGAATTCAAAGGTCAACCGGTCTGTGACGCTTACAACATCACGCATTCGGTTGGCGGGATCAAATCGTCGCACCCTCCCCCTGCCATCACTTCACAGGAGGGGACTATGGCTCTTAAAAACATTACTATGTAAATGCCAAAACTGACATCAAGTTTCAAAGCATTGGATAAAATCAACAAAACCCAAACATTATGGCATAAGGATTAAAGATTAGGAATTTAACACAGAAAAGCGGGAATAAATTTGTTTGTTAGGGTTGTAATTTTTTTTTCTCCACAACTTTTTTTGTTTTTGGTGTCGTTGGTAGATTGTGGGAACAAAAATCGAACAAGTGAGGGAAAAAATAAAAAATTGCTGTATAAATGGCTGGGGAGACAAATACCGGAAACCAGCCACTGGAAAATACCCTGATGCGAAGCCGAGCTGTCGGTATGATTGAGATGTGCAAGACTTGAACTGATCTCTGCACAGGGGTGTAATCAGTGGCAAGATTAGGTCGAATGTAGATTAGTCATGCATCATAATGCAAGTCTTTTGTCATAGACTGCTCTTGCATCAGATGGGCTTATGGTAAAGAATGAGAAATCAAGTGACAAAATAAGCAAGTAAACTTGCGTATCCCCGTTGGCAAGATGGCAGTCTGGAACATGACCGCAGACGACCTTGTGATCTTGGTCCATGACATTTGACATCATCCACACATGACGGACCCCCTATTGCACCTTAACCCCAAGTCTGGTATAAAATTGGTTCTTAAGTCCAATACCCAAATTATTGGGTAAGCTATGAGTTGAAAAACATATTCGCGGGGTGACGCAGTGAGGTTCCCAACTTTTGCCAATCAGGCCGAAGACCAATAAATTCTGGTAGAGGGTGAAAACTAAGGGATCCATTGATCATTATTATTTTTACTAATAATAATAACTGAGCAGAGATGTACTAGCGCCCTTAGGGCTATGGCCTCTAAGCGCTTCACCAAATTGGTCGCTGATCACTGTGGACCAACCATACCATAAACACATTTAGCATCATTTCAAGGGATGCAGAAGATCGGGGCTCAGCGCTTTCCCTTATCGCAATATACATCGAGTAACCATCGCAGCCTAGGGGCTCAAGCTTCCCATAATCGCATGGGTAACTCGGCGACAACCAAGCGGTAATTTCTTGTCAGGGAAATTACAAGATAGCTGAATCTCCCAGGGCTCGACGCACACCTATACGCATGGATGAGCATACACTGGAGTCAGAGCGTCATTACCTGATTTAGCTATCTTGTCCGCTTGATGAATTTGTGTCCATTTGAGAGATCTGGTGTCCTTAGTTGACTTATAACGACATGTAATTTTAAACTTTGGCTTGGCCAGTCATGATTCAAAACAGGACTTGGGCAATGTCAATAAATAAACAATACCTGTACCTCATGACAATTATCGCCTATCTGAATGTTTTTAGAGATCCAGTTTGTTATCTCCGTCTACGTGGCGGACGTCAACAAAAAAATTGTTTCAACTTCAAGATTTTCGCGAGTTGATCGGGCGACATTACAGAGACTCGAAGTACAAGCCTGACAAGTTGTGAGTAAAGTACTTGCCATGCCATGGCCATGCTACTGTACTGACACTGGATCAAGCGAATGACTTTACCTTGACCTGAAACATCTTTACTCCAAAAAAAAAAAAATCAGCGTACTCTCCCGGTTACCTCCCGACAAAATTATCTGCAGGTAAATAAAAACAAACGCATCCTTGGACCATGTTGACATGATCGATGCAACTAAATTGACATGAGATGACCGGAATTCATTGCACACGATACGCTACTCCGTGTACATAATTCGCCTGAATCCTTGGTCCTCACACGGCATTATGCGGTATACTTGACGACATGGGGGCCAGTGATGACTACCCAAGAAGGGTTAGGTAGTGGGGTTGTGTGCGCATGCGGCTTAATACTGTTTCGTTACCAGGGTGCACAGGCATAAACTGCATTAGGAATGAGTTTGTTTAAAATTCAATTGAAAGTTAAGGGGGATTGATCAAAGTGTTGGAAGTATTAGGACACCAAGTTCGAGAGAGCGTAGATTATTGAGAATGTGGTGTTTTTACTTGGTTTTCAGCATGTGATAGTAAATAGGACGGGGAAGGAAAAAATTTCAAAAACATAATAATGGTTTGAAATCGGACTTAAAACTTTTTGAGGAGATGCGAAAAACGAGAACCTAACCAAACTGGAACACCAACATACAATACATACATAGGCCATTCGCACCCTCGCAATATCCCCCTCTGCTTTCAAGCAGGGATAAAAATGATAAATGAAGTTCTAAAGGAAAAACAAAATACCACCACTGGAAGAAGCAAGATGAATCAGCCAATGTAATAGCATGAAGAGAAAATAGTGGGGGTGGGAAAATTCCCCACCTATCTTTTTCGCTGTCCTGGATATCACCGAAAAGCATGGACCAATGCCTGCAAATTCTGCGTGTGTGTAGCCAAGAATACATGGAAATGTTGACTTCAGCCCGCATTTAGCCTCAGGCTGGGGAGGGGGGTATGGGGTGTGATCTTTTTGTTGTGGTGTGTTTGTTGTTTTGTTTTTGTTTTTTTTATTGTGTGTATTTTTGTGTTTTTGTTTTTTTTTTTTATTCCAAATTGTGGGGAGGACACCCTGAAAATATGGGATGATCGTCTTTCTCTAAAAAGACTATGCATATGATGGGAATGTGTCGCTTACTGTGACGTTTTGACCCCTAACTCATTAAACTGCATCATAGTATTGGGCTTTATGAATGGGGGGGGGGGGGGCTGGGGGAGGAAAAGCATGGCTTAAAGAACACTATCAGTGATTCACCCAAAAGGCGTCAGCTCTCTGAAGACCTCATGAAAGATCTAGCAGGAAATCTTTCGATATAGAAGATCAAAGGATTACAAGGATGTACAGCTTTATTCCATAACAGAGTATTAATCTAGTCTAACTCAATGAATAGCTTACACAAGGTAAGACCCCAAAAGGGGGGGGGGGGGGATATAATAGTAAAACGCTCCGGTTAAAGACACTATTAGTAATTCACCCAATAGAGTCAAAATATTTGAAATTTGCCCAGAAATAGCTGAAATGTGCAGGAAAAGTAGGTAGAATAAGCATTAGATTACTTTCAAACCGAGAATGCTAGAAAAGGAAGAACAAGGAATGCATTCTCCATTGAATACGTGTAGGAGTAAGTGTCTCGTACAGACAGTAATGACTTAAAATGTCCGATTTTGTCCCTATTAGATTTTGGTGCTTTTGGTCTTATCAATTGCAGGGTTGTTTATACATGTACATGCCACAATCTAATTTTAATAATTCTGCCCTTATTCTGATTTAGCAAATCACTGATAGTGCCCCTTTAAAAAGTAATAGCTAAAATGGTTATACCATACGTCTCCCTTCTATTTTTTATTTTATTTTAGGGCCATTTAATGGCTCATGCCTACGGATAACGCGAGTCCCTAAAATAGAAAAGCACTCAGATTTACCCAAGCTTGACTTATTTATTCAGTTGGTATGAATATTTTCTGTTACATTTAGACCACCGCTAATCCTTCCCTTTTCTTAACGTCCTTACCCCCCACAATAATTTCAAAAGGTTGAAATGTTTCTTGTACCACAGAAACTGGGAGAATCTTGGATTGTAATTGAATTTGTCAAAAATTTGCCGAGAAGCTTTCATTAAAGTGATAATTGTTATTGGTGTCCAACTTGATTTTTCTCTTTTTTAACATGGCCAGACAGAGATAATGAGGCAACCCCGCACATCCATCACTACATCAAGGAAAACTAAAGCCGACATGCCATGCCACTCTGCCAACTCTAGACAAACTACTACAGGATTGGATAGAGTAAAGATCAACAAAAATATTTTAAAGAGGATTTTGTCTCAAAGGTTGCAATGTGTGTCTTTATGGAATTTCAATTCAACTCTAAAACTTTGTAGACTCCTTTATGAACAAAATTAATTGTACAGTTTGCCTATAACTGAACCAATGCCCCAACAAGAAGCAAATAACAGCGAGTCCTGAACACCAACCTTACGATATGTGCATGTGAGAACAAGCTGTTTGAATACATGCTTTGTCTCTGTTTAACTTCCCCCCGCGCCTCACACCACACCACCTATTACATCGCGCAGCAAACAGACGATCCCCCAATATTCGGGTACATCAACCACTCATCATTCATTAGGTTCGTGATCGAGTAATTGGATCAAACTGGAGCCGGTATTAGGAGCCATCCCTCGATGAGAGATATGGCCGGTAATGCCCCACACCCAGTGATGCATGGACCTGCATGAGGACCGCGGCTGTGCCGCCGTTGGCGTTGGGACATTACTAACTTTTTTTTATTGTTAATTTCTGGAAACATACTATGTTTAATCTAAAAATACCACCAGCATTTTACAGGTAAGAGATAGCGTAAATATGACGATATAAATCGCAACTCATGCATTCGGACATTCGTGTTAGTCATGTAGACTCCCTAAATAGAGCAGTCATGTAAAATGAAAAAACAAAAAGGTGCGGTGGATCGGATGTGTCTTCCTACCAACCCATGCCACACCACTCCGCTGCAAACTATGGACCTCACTCATGCCGTAGACTCCATGTGTTGCACATATTTTAACTAGTATAATTTCTTTATAATATTTTAAACTTATCTTGTAAATTTTCTTGAGTTTAATTCTGGTTGCTATGTTATGTTGCTCTCAGACATGATATACATTATATTACCAATCCTGGCTCTGTGTTCTGCACAGGGTTCTTCGTCTGTCATCCGTGTCATCCATCAACCAAAGGGCAGTGAAGAAAAGGACTGTTCAGCAGAGACTAACTCAAGTCTTGCAACGGAGAAAATGCACCAGGGAAATGAGGGCATGCAGCGTAAAAGGTTGTCGATTCTATGTAAGATGATGGCAAAACTGTCAGCCCATGTCATTGAAACCCATCAATTTGAATATGTCACTATATGAAGCTCTACGGGTTGTACAAGGCAGAGACAACCAGTGGCAAAGTGCCAAGGTACGGACACCAGAAAGGCCTTACCCAGACTGTAAAAGTGGGGCAGCAGATACTACGTTTGAAGAGGACATTTTACCTAAACATGGTATAGAGAACGTTATAGATTAAGACTGGATATGTTGAGATGAAAGGAAAGTTCATAAATAAAAAGTGGCAGAATACTACATCATTTCATTCGGGGGGGGGGGGGGGGGGGGGTGGGGGGGGGGGGGGGGGGGTGGGGGGGGGGGGGGGGGGGGGGGGGGGGGGGGGGGGGGTGGGGGGGGGGGGGGGGGGGGTGGTTGTGGGTTTGGGTTTGTGGGGGTTTTTTGGCTAGCTGGTTCAGGAGACTACCATGGCTCGAAAAAGTTGGGGAATTTGGGGCAGCTGTCCTTCCAGGAAATGTGCCAATTTGGAGGGAAATTTGGCCATTTGGAGGGAAAGTTATACATTAGATATAGTGGGAAATCTGGGAGAAATGTGAATATTTCCCGGGAACTTTACATTTTTTCAACCCCTGAGGCTACCCTGGTGAAGAAGTGGATTACCGAGAGTGGTTCCAGAACCATGGTAGCATAAGCACTGACAAACATGTTACCCAAAGAAACTATCCGATAACGATGTTATGTGCATAAGGCGACAACCTCCAGTATCAGCAGAAGACGGCAACACCCCAAAATATCTCGTTGTTGAAAACGCTGCTCAGTGGTTGCGTTGTGGTGTCGGATCTGCAGAAAAAAGCAACTTTGATGGCCTGCGATGGAGAGTGATCAAATAAACTACGATTTAAAAAAAGTGCTTCGGTCAAGAAACATACGCTGTGTTATGCGGTTGGTTCAGTGTTTGGCCTATCACCAACGAAAAAGGTAAGGCTCAAATGAAGAGACAAACTCTGGTAGAAAAGATTAAGGTAAAGTGTTTTGAGAGTTTCTTCCATGCTCTTAAAGGCGGTGGCAGCAACATTCTATACACTGAAAGTGATATCTGTGCACTCAGTGGCATCCTTTTGGAACTCATGCCACTCCAACAGAGATGTTAGGACTGTCATCAAGGAAATTGTTTTGAATACATATGGTTATCCACTTATATACCCTATGGTTTCTGGAGATTTATCAATCTTTCCTGCTTAAAGAGTTCCATAAATTAAACATGTTTCACAAAAAGTTTCTCAAGCATTCAAAGTCTTTCCTGACCACCATCCCAGAGTATATGGTTTTTTACTGGTGGTGGCATCTCTGAAGCTTACTCTGGAAATAGGATGCTAAAACCGCTTCAGTTGCAATCTACTGTTAATACACGCCTCCAAAAAAGGAGTCGTTCAGGCCAGGACAACGAAAAAGAAGGAAGCGTCTCGGGACCATAACGATAATGTTTCCACTACAAAGAGATTGAGGATGGGGCATCGAATGAGGGCGCGGTAGTATCAGATTATAGGTGGTAGTAGTTACAGGGCCCACAACTACTGTGCAGTTGGCTTGGGACCTACCCATTAGTCTCAAGTCACAAATCCATAAAGGGTAGTTTGTGGAGCTAGGAGCATTGCTTTACACCAACCCGGGTGCTCCACAAGCTGAAGTGTTTTGCTTAGTCAAGAGGGGTCCAGAAGCATCCTAGGTCAGCAAGAGTAAGGTCCACCACAAATGAAAGCTTTGAACAAACAGACTTCCACGTTTTGTTAATGACATGAGGGTGTCTACAAGGACACCCGTCACAAGCTATTGAGATGTTGGAAATCATGTGATACCATAAGGATGGCTTGCGCAAGCAATTGGTGGCTTAGGATGGCAAACATTAGAGGATGGTATTCATCAAAAACACAAACATGAAGAATACGTACCTCACATTTTCATTGATTTTTGTCCAGATGTTCAGGGAGGACTCACCCTGGTGAAGAAGTGGATTACCCAGATGAGTGGTTCCAGAACCATAGTAGCATAAGCACTGAAAACATGTTTACCCAAAAAAAAACTATCCGATACGATGTTATGTGCATAAGTCGACAACCTCCCAGCTCATCAGAAGAGAAGACGGCACTACCCAAAAGAATTGCCTCTTGTTGAAAAGCTATCTGTGCGTTGCGTTGTGGTGTCAATCTGCAGAAAAAAGCAACTTGCTAACCTGAAGATGGAGAGTATCAGATTACACTATGATTCAAAAAAAAAGTGCTACGGTCACAGAACATAAGTTGTGTTATGCATGGTTCATTGTTGCCATCCACCAGAAAGAGTACGGATCATACTGCAGAGACAAACTCTGTTAGAAAGATGAGGGTAAAGTGTTTTTAGAGTACAAGTGCTATCTGTGCCATCAGTGGCATCCTTTTGAACCTCTATGCCACTCCAACAGTAGATGTAAGACTGTCATCATGAATTGATTTAATCATTATGGATCCCCATATATACATATGGTCTGGAGATTCTCAATCTTCATGTGAAAGGATCAAGAATTAACCCGTTTCACAAAAAGTTTCTCAAGCAAAAAGTATTTCCTGACCGCACCCAGATGGCTCTGGTTTTTTTATGATTGGTGCACTTCCTCTTGAAGATTCTCTGGAAATTAGGAGCTAAACCAAAAATAAGTTTCATCAAAGATGCTTATATACCCCAAGTTTATAGCCATTGGAATTGTCTCCTAACAAAGAGGCACGGCCAAATTCTAACCATCCATCATTTATCCATGCCAGTTTGGGATCTATCAATGATTTTATGATGAAAAATTATGAGTGTCAAGTTACTAGTTTTGATGACACATGAATGGATTGCGTTTATGCAGAAGGCTTCCTTGCCAAACATGCGAGGAGTTGATGAATTTACGCTCATCTCTCTACACGGGCGGAAGGCCTCACTATAGGGATCCAATGTCTCAGGTTTAGAATTCCTTTCCAAACGAAAATCTTAGAGGACATGTGTCAGATGTGCCATCGATCATAGATGCAGTTCAAGTGCAGGCACAATGAACAGGGAAACTGGCACGCACTGGGTCGAAATTCACCATAGTTGGCAATGACCCGATTGATTGACATGGTGGGCTTACTCACGTTCCTTGAATGGGTGTGAGGAGTGCAGGCGTATGCTACCAAATACCATTTGGTAATGACATTCTACCATGGTGTCATATAAAAGGTACTCGTTCTCAAAAGGCGTACGGAGAGCAGAGCAAGTGGAAGCACTAAACAGGCCGGCTCGTGCCTTATTTTTGAAGCACGACGGGAGGATATTAGGCACCCAAATTTCTTGGACATCGGGAGCCTTTCTGAAGGATGGTGTGCATCTGGGGATTATGTGAAACATGCATCCGGGTAATTTCAATCAACACTTAACTTCGTAGAATCATTTTTAAACAAAATTAATTTGACAGTGTGCGTACAACCATAACCCACAGGATGCCATTGGTTTTAAGTACAGATGCTTGAGGATACTTCATGGAAGAACCATTGTTGGATACCCCGGTCACTAGTAGAGAAAGATTCCCTAAGAGCGAGCTGAAATAACAGAAACAAGGTGAGGTAAGGTAAACAGGTAAAAATATGTCCCGCTGAATGGCTAGATCCACTAAACTGCCGATAATGCCATACAAACCCCACCCCCGCAAACAACCCGCAGCAACCCACCCCATCCCAAATCTGCAAAAACCCAACACCCACAACACAACCCCAATACCCCGCAACAACCGCCCTCCTCCCCCCCAACACCCATACTCCCTCCGAAACACTCTGCAAACACCAACCCCACCCCCCTCATTAACACCCTCAACACCCGCAACAAGCACCCCCTCCGCAACACCCTCCCCCCCTCCACAACCACTCCCCTTCCCCAACACCCTCACACCGTCCCCAACACTCCCATCAAAAAAATATCACCCCCTCACCCCACCTCCCATAACACCATTGCAAAACCTCACCCCCTCCTCAACACAAAACACCTCCTCGCCAACCCCATAACCCTGCCACACCCCACCCCCAACACCGGCAATACCAATCCCCTCCCAAACACCTCCCCAACCACCCACCCCCCCTCCCCTATGACCGTTATCTCATGTAGCGAAGGAATTTTTCCTATCCCCCCCCAGATGTACTGTTTCAGAGCTACAGCAATTACGCATATTTAATTAATTAGCTCATTTGCATACCTCGCCCGGGGGCCCATACAAATACTTTCAAATCCTGAAAAAAAAGATGTGCCCCCATGAAGGCTTTCATGCTGCAGCACAGGAATTTTGAGTATCCACTGTCCAGGGTCATAAATATAGAAATTACACTGATTTTTTGCCCTACCTTAATAGTCATTTGCATACTCAATTTATTGCCCAAAATAAGTCCAAAACAATCTAATCGGGTCGAAAACTCTTCAGCCCCCTTCCTTCCACCAAGGTACATCATTATACGCCTTATGGAACTCTAGACAAGAACACTTGTACACAGGCTTGCAGGCAAATTTCATAAATTATGCAACAATTAGATACTTAATTAGAATATGTATGCCCAAAATCTAATCAGGTCGGAGAACTCATCAACCCGCTTCTTTCCACCACGGTACAGTATTGTTGCCCTTTCGGAACTCAAGATAAACATATACAACATGGTAACATTTTTCTCACAGAAGTAACGAACGGACGGACGGACAAACGGCATCCCGGTACGAACGGGACAGGAAGATGCTCATTTTATCGTCCCATTCCGAAACTCGTTCGGCGGGGACAATTACCAGGGACAATTCCTAATATGGTTGAACACTAAATGACCGGGATATTTGTTCTACGTTGAAATACCTAAAAATTAACAAAATCCAAGATGTTTCACAAATGTCAACATGGCTTGCCTCCCAATTTACAGTAAACACTAGAAGAAATATGGAGTGGAAGCTATATCTTAGACAGTGGTTTGAGCATCATTTGTTCCTTGCATTCACTGCCACTTGACAGGAAATGTCTTTTCCTTTGGGACAAAGCCCTTACCATCCAGCCATGAAGAAGATGACAGGTTAGGATGCATCTACCTATACACCATGACCAGGCCCGTAACCAGTGGATGTTGGGTTGGGGGACGGATGCCCCCAAATTCTCAAAAAAAAATGACCCCCCCCCAAAAAAAATAGGCTAAAAAATTAGGGGGGTTACCTTTTCAGAAAAAAAAGGTTGAAATTTCAGTAAAAAAAGGCACTTTCGCAAATGCCTCCCCCCTTTGCAATTTGGGAGAAAAGTCCCATTTTGAAAAAAACTCGCTCCTCCCCTAAAAATACTGCTTATAGTCCGACCCCATCCTGCAATCTCTATTACGTGGGTATTTTGGGCGAGGGGGGACACAAACAAAGATATCTACAGTAGAAATTCATCAAAGAAGAATACTTTGAACCAACATTCAAAATTGAGAATCTTGGATTACAACAAATCCTTTACAATCCAAGGATGCTGGTTTCAAGTCAGCTGATGCATGAATGCTACCAAAACATGGCACAATTAGCAAATTCAGATCAGGGTCAAAAAGTTAGAGAACAGTTGTCTATATTCTATATTATTGAAACAAACATGCAAAAACAAAGTGGTAAACAATTTCCGTCTTATGTCTCATACCATTAAAACTCACGTAAAATACACAGGTCCGTGGGTTGGTGTGATGACAAATGTATTCTGCAATGCACCATCAATGGAGTCACTCTTAAGCTTCTGGAATCTAATTGGGGGAGGATATTTCTTTTGGCTGATATAGGCTTTTCACAATGAAATGGCGATCGATTGACTTAGCGATGATCGCTCTTCTAGACTACAAACCAGCCACCAAATTCAGTATAATAATACTTTTGCAAACTCTGGACACAATTTTGCTTTTGTTCTTCCTCAAATAACAGCACACACATTCGTCCAATAAATGCACTACGTAAGGTCTATCGCCATGTTGAATTTTCCTTACTCTGTCATTCATCATTGAACGGAAAAAAAAACTCAACAATTTCTGTACGTTAACAAACCAAGGGTTGGGGGGGGGGGGGAACGCTGAACAAGTCATATATTTAAAGATGGCCATGTACTTTCGCATTAAAAAAGTCAACTTCAACCATGCCGTAAATGCCTCAAAAAAGAAGTATTTCGTGAGAGAAGAGCTAAGTAACCTTTCTTTGGAAACTTTTACATCGTACTCAGGCGCTATTGCGCATGCGCGGTCTAGTATTCAGAAAACGGCTGCACTAGTCTTAAAAAAACGGCGATCGATCGCAAAAGCGATCGATCACCGGCTCATGAAAAGCTCTTAAGGCTGCAGTTTAAGTTTTCAAGACTGAACAATTGTCTCTATCTACTGGAGCCATTATGGATACAGTATAATGTATACAGATTAATTTGTCAGCTCAACCATTGCATTATTGTACCTCTTGAATCCACTCAATTAAAATCAAAACTCTGGACGATTACCACATGTGATATCAAGGCACAGCACTAGTTGGTTTATTTTAAAATGGCATATCGTGATTGGGCCTGATCAAACCAAGGTACAAGAACACTTCAAATGTTTACGGGCCCGACCGACCCAGATTTGTTTTTGAATTTTTTTAAAATTAGTTTTGGCAAAATCGTGTAAAAATCAGGGCTTTTGGCGAAAATTGTACATTTGGTCTAAATGTTAAAAAAAAATTTTTTTCAAGATAGAGATTTTTTTTGGTCAGATTTTGGGGCTCATTTAGGCCCCCAATTTTAAGCTCCAGAGGGGGGAAAAGCGACGGACCGCCCTACTTGAAAGGTCCGCCCGCCGTAAAACCGGCGTTTTTTTTTGTGGCCTAAAGCCTAACACTAAAGCCCAAAGCTGTAAGCCCATAGCTGAGCACGGGGGAACCCAAAGCTGGGAACCCATCATTGCACAACCAACAGCCACGGACAAGTACTTCTCCGGAAAACACCACTGGAGAAGGCAGCTTCCTCATACCTCAATATGAGCTCATTGCAAGCAAGGTGGAGGGGCAACTGGAGATCAGAGACGAAATATAGACTTGTTCAACCCGCCCTTTTGGCACTTAAGGCTGAATCCACCTATAATGGCATGGAAAACCAGCACAGGCCCTGTTAGTGTAAATTTATGGAAGGCCAAAAGAAAAAATAGCAAAATATGTACAGTATTAAACCTTCATGGCTTGGGTTAAGCTTTTCTGTACACTTAAGATCCAAAATTTTCCACGCATTTACAAACAAGCGCGGGTGTTAAATTCATTGTGCTCACCTATAAAATTTCATGGGTGTTGTTTTGCAGAACTTGTGTGTTGTATAAATGAAAGATTAAATATCTTTCAATGCATGAGATTTGGATGGGATAGGAAAAATATTTTTGGCACGAATCATGTCATTATTATTCAATTGAAATGAAGCAAGTAAAACTTGTGTGACCCCCCTGGCAAAATGGCAGTTGGAATCATGCGCACGATGATCTTGACCTTGGTGATGACCTTGACTCATCCACAATGAAGAAAGAAACCCATATGCACCTTTACCCCCCCCACGTTGGTTCAATCGGATTAACTTTTCTAAAGACGACCTTGAAAATGAAAAATGCTAACACAAACTGGAAATATCATACATGTGCGCTATGTAAATCCCCCTTAATGCTTTTCAAGTGGGGGGGGGGGGGGGTGGGGGGGCTAAAAAAATTAAGAAATAGAAAAAAAATATGAAAATGAAGATGGACGCAAATCAGCACCCACAAGGTGATGTTGGATAACTTTGTTAGCACCTGACACTATTGATTTAGATAATGAAGATACTTTCTCGCTTTCCTTTATTATGCCAAGGTCTGAATTGAATCCATATATGAGACTCGTACTTCCAGACAGCAATACCACAAATTTTAGGTCCTATTTCAGTGTTTTTATTACAGTCGACAAGCTTGTTAATTTACAAACTTATAGTGGATTTAGAAGCTAAAAAAATGCATTTCCAATTTGTTATTTTCTAGCATATTGCTGCTTGTCCCTTTTAATAACTCGAATTCTCCTGACAAAACACATCTTTTTGTTTTATAGTAATGTGCTGCATTTACATTATGGCTATAATGATGCATTTAAATATTGGTACGGGTCATCCCAATAAATGAAGTGACAGTATAGACCCAATTCCAGTATAGTTAAAGATATTGCGGAGTCGAGCCAGAGGGATTAATGCCAAGTCCTGATTTTAAATTCTGTTCCATGTTCCCACTTATTGGCGAACACATAATCATATCCAGATTTAAAACAAGTGACTCTAATAAAGCATAGGACAAGCTGTTTCTAAATATACTTCTGTAAGATAATAAAAAATGACAGGGGGTGCACAAAATTAAGGTGGTTTGTTTGGCTAGACTGCAGATCAAGCTTGACGTGTTGTTTGATAGTTTAGAAACTAGCCACATTGGGAGCTGTGAAAGCTATAAAGCTATATGATTTTCGTCTAGCTTGTATTCTGGGTGCACAAATTTACTGGTTTGATAATAATTCCACCCGATTTAATTTAGGAAGCAGCATGACCTTGTTGTCCCTTTCTCTATTCCTACTCCCACCTTGCATCTGTTACACTACTTGTTCCTCCCCTTCCTGTTCTTTACCCTGCCCCTTCCTGTTCTTTACCCTCCCCTGCCTGTTATGCTAATCTGACAGAAGTCTCGCCTACAGGCCCTGCCATTGGACTTTGAGCCACTAGTTGGGGTAGTCCTGGTTGTACATACCAAAAACTAACATCAAAAGAAAACATCAAGGAATGAAAAGACGTTATTGCAACAAAGCCGGTTTTACCGAGTACAGATTAGACTCAGCAACCTTGGGTTACCTTTACAATTTGGTCAAAAACTCCTTTTTACTACGCACCTGTCCGCCCCCTTGACTTTGATGTGCAAATATTATTATGCCTTCTTCAAATCACATGGTTATTCATGATGTCTAGGAAGAATTATTGGCTGGAGCAGCCACGGTCTCAAAAATTCATTGTTCCGGTCGCCTCTTTAGACTTTACCGGGGGGCACAGGGCAAGGTTCCTTATTGTTCTACAGAATGGTGTGTCGTAATTTCTGGACATATGCACATACATTTGGCCTTAATTTTGGATATGATTCATTGAAGCAATTTCTTCCGTGGATTGAGAAATAATGGAAGTGCCTGGGATTTTCTTGCATCCTTTGGGACGTTTCCCTCAGTAAGACTAAGATTTCCAGTGTGGCGGTATTTTTAAGAACCTTCCTTTTAAATAATCACATACTTTTGCCCTCAAAACAATTACGATAGTCTGCCCAATCCTTCATTGAGTGCCTTAAAAATACTCTGGGGACGTTTTACACCTTTTATTTATCAGACTCATCACACCTTTTGCAGTCAAAAACTTTGTTTTACATTGTGCAGTTCTATTACAGTAAGGAGCCATGTTCACAAAATATTTCACAATGGTTACCTATTATATTCATGAATATGCAGTGTTTAGTTGAATAATAGTATGTGTTACACCTACTAAACGCTGGTTGACCTTCCTTTGAGTTTCCCGGCCGATTGCTGGGGCGATAGACAATTATAAGGCTGAAAAGCCCAATGGGATTTTGACATCACCATGCAAAGGTGATTGTCCAATCATCTTTTGAACATCATCATTCTGGGGAACACCGAACCAATCAGAGGGCCGAAAAAGCCCATGGGCTTTTGACACATTAGTTACCAGTGACTTAACCAATCAGAAGGTTTCATTTAGGAAAGTTTGGCCCTTTTTGGATGTCATGGAGATGACCTTGAGTCAAGGAGAGGGGAAAGAGGGGTTTGGACTAAGGCTCTGCTGTGTACAAGAATTTCTGTGATAATTCGATGAAAGAAGTGAGAAAGAAAGCAGGTATGGGAGAAGTTAAATTAAAGCAGCGATGGGGAGCACTGAACCCATTTAGCCTAAATTCACATGAAGTTGTAATTTTTTTATTATGTTCTGGAGTTTGTGGAACTGGAGCCAGACCTGACAGACAATGTTACATGTAACTGTGTGACGTCGAGCTGTTGGAACCGTCGTAGTGATTATTTCCCAAACAAGAATGTCTTAAAGGAGATTCAAAAAGAAGAGTAGAGAAGTTCTTGTATTGGAAAGTGACCCTCATTCCCATGAGCAATTGCGTCATTACACATGATGCCTTTCCCTTGAATGCTGAAAGCCTACATGTCCTTTCCTGCTTGCAATCTTGTGTGATCAAAGCTCTTTCTCCTTGTCTCTCCTCCTATTTGTCCTTCTTCAGCATGCTGCTTTCCAAGAAAGTTCAACTTTATGTTTATTGTCCGATTCCTTTTGTTATATCATCCTGGTCTGAAAGACTAAGACACTATCGTAGTCAGTTGATATGGACGCTCAGTAGTAGCGATCTGGCACAATTTTGTGTAACAGTACGACATATTCACGGTCTTCATGGCATTGTAGGATAGCGAAGTTCCGATAAACTCCTTCTTTTTTTTTAGCCCGCTGATTCATCTAGGCTCAGATCAAGTTATTTAGTCAGTAGCCGCATTTAGGCTCCCTTCATCACATGTTAGTAAACTCCAAAATGGATAATCGAAGAGCAAAAGGTTCTCACCAAACCGGCGAGCATTGCGCTGGGAATTCGTACAGGTGGTGAGCAGGACGACCCTTGACCGTGGCGCGGTCAAAATTTGTTAGTATGTACGGTTCGCTTTCGATTATGTGCCCGCAGGTAGTCGGAGGATGCACAGTTATCTTCGCATTGTAGATTTTGCACATCATTCTGTCAGTGTGTAAACAAACAACGCTCGATTATATGTCAATCATTGGGATAGTAACACAGGTGTGGCTTACGAAAATGATACGTCTTAGCAATTGAATAGGTTTAGGACAATTTTGGTTTCCTTAAATTCAATTCAGTGCAATATGTGGAGGAAAGGGAAAAGTTCTTCTTTAGAGTCAAAAATTAAAAAATTACTCCTACAACATAATTGTCTAAACATAGCAATTAAATAAATGTTATACCTCATTCAGGTCAGATCATATATTCTTGCTCTAATAAAAATGTAGTACTTATGGATCACCAGAAAAGGTGATGGCACGTGTAGTCACCAGGAATGCTGCCGAAATATATTTGATATGCACTTCTGACAGTAAAAAAAGCTTGTGTGTCTCTCTTTTGAATCATCTCTTTTTTCTTTTAAAAACCAAAGGTGCTGAATGGATGTAATAATATCAGGGAGTTCATTTGAAGTTTTGTCAGTTCATTATTCTATATTGCCTGGTCCCTGAGTTTTACTCTAGAAGTGAATCTTTAAAGCTTTTACCTGCGAATTGTTGTGGTGCTTTTTAAGTATTGTTTGTTTTTATAGATAAAATTTTTAAATAATTTAATTATACATTCAATCACGCTAATCTCCATTATCCATACTGCCAATTAGGCATGCATAATTTTTCTATGATATTTTCAACACTGACGATTAAATCATATGCATTCCACAGGGTTCTCTTAAATTACACTTTTCAGTCTAGATGGTTTATAAAATCTAATTGACCCTTTCACTGATCCATTTGAAACCAAAGTCAATTTTGGCAATACTAAAACTTGATAGTTCTTCCCGAAACCCAGCCCCTCTGAAATTTGTCATCATCCATTCATCGTGGTTTTAAGATTTTCACGCTCGCTGTCCTTGCAATAATCAATAGCCGTTTCATGTTTACCTCATATGTAGTGGGTGCATGAAAACCATGTACAAAAGAAGCGTTTATACTTGCCCCGCTGTAACGAGCGCCGAAAGTGGTCCAAAATCGTGCAATTTCAGGCTGACTTTTACATTTGATTTAATTTTGTGAGTAAATAGTAATCAGAAAGTAACGGTAACATGAATGCAGTAGGCCCACGGCCATACACAATTTTCTTACCCCAAAATCCCTTGAAATGAACCCCAAGTCCCGGCAGCATAGAATAGTGCCAAACTGACCACATAGACATCGCAGGGATCCTAATAATCGGGTAGGAACACATCGATCACGAAGTGTATCATCTGCCCAACGGATCTGCATGAAATCCGTTACTTATGGATCGCGGTCGTACGTGGCGGCTGTTCCGCTACGCATTTCCGATAACGGGGTCATAATGAATAAATAATCAGGTTACTTATCGTACATGGTGGAGCTATGATATGGCAAATAATATATAATTTTTTGCTTTTTTTAAAAGCTAAAAAATTTTATTTTTTAACATGTGAACTGAAAGCAGGAAAGTAATTTTTTTCTAAAGGTATAAAAGAAAGCCATCAAACATTTAGGGTGGGATGATTAGTTTCGTTTTAGGTAAAAATACGATTTATTATAGGCATTTACATTCCCCTAAAATGATTATGCATTACACTCTCAGTTAAGGTGGTATTAGATATTTCAACCGGCGGTTTGAGTAAACATTTTTGGCTTGTCTTTTCAAGATTCATCTCAATGCATTACTATGCCTGCGGATCGTCTATGGGCATTGTACACAGGTCACCCGCCCTGGACATAGTAGCACCATCTTCGTCATCATCAGCAAGCAAAAAAAAAAAAGTTGTATGAAGAAATAAGCATGCAGTGGACAATATTGTAGACACCATTAACACCATTGGTTTGGTATATAGTAAAGTAATACCTTTTTTGACATTTCTAGATGTGACCTAGATGGTATAGTTTCTTAAGAAAATTGATTGGAAGCCATATTTTTGTGTATTTTGATTCCATTTAAAAAAAAAAAAAAAAAAAAAAATTTTTTATTTAATTAAATTCACCTTTTTCTTTTTTTTTTTTATGTGATAGTCATGTGTTGATTATAGTCATTATATCATTGACATCTGATAACCAACGGTTTTGTGAGAAGGGCGTTCAGTTCTTAGAAGGAGTAGTTTAAGAGTTTTAGTTTCAGCAGAAGAAACGTATAAATTTACAAAGTATAAGTAGTGAGTAGTTTATCCAATGCATCTACAGAATGTAAAGGGTTGAAACGAAAAAGGTAAATATGACTTTCTTGTACTAAGCAAATACAAATTTACAAACTGAAGGAGAGCATAGAGCCTGGAGTTTGGACCACAGAATTTACAAACCAAAAACCACACTCTGATAAAAATGTCAGATATCACTGTAAATACTTGTGCATAGTGCTAGCAGCGGTACCATCAGAGCAAAATGATGGGGACCACTGCTGGTGACCTGCTCCTGAACAACAGGACAATCTGAAAGATGAAACTTCTATGAGACTGAAACAAAATTTGCCTTGTTTCACTTGATTAAAACCCACAAGCAGGCAACTGACAAGTTAGATGAGGACACCTGGAAAAATATTGTCGCGACAGAGGTAACGTGCAGGCCAGATGTAAATGTAGGCTTTGGCATGCCATTTACATGTGGGGTTACCACACGGTATGACAAAAGGAACGTTAGATGAGGGACACATGGGAAAAATATTGTCACCGAAAGGGAAGTAAAGGAAGGAAATTGAGGGGAAAGGATGGAGAGCGAGGGAAAGAAATAGGTGAACAGAGTGGACGGTGAAAAATAATTGCAGGTAGCAGGAAAAAAGGGGGCAAAAGTGCGTAGATTTTTAGGAGGGGAGTGTTAGATGATGGAATTTAGATGAGGACAAATGGAAAATATGTCAAGACCATGAGCGAACAACGTAAAGGGCCCTGATGTGCACGTAGAGCCTTGGGAATGCCATTACATGTGGAGGTTAACCCACGGGTCTATTTTTTGAGGGGTAGCTGAGAGATATGAATTATTCGAATAGTTTATGACACTCTGACAAGGTTAGATGAGACACCATGGGAAAATATCGTCACGGAGAGAGAAGGAGGAAAGTAAAAGGCCTGATTGGGCTGCACGTAGGCTTCTGGGCATGTGCCAGACATGTGCGGTTAACCAAACTGGGTTTTATCTGGTATGAAAAATGAAACAGGTTAGCATGAGGACCACAAAGCACATCCATGGAAAACCAATATCGTCACGACAGAGGAACGTAAAGGCCAGATGTGCAGGTAGCTTTGGGCATGCCATTACATCGTGGAGGTTTTAGAAGCACCGGGGGTGCAGGGGAAAAAATCACAAAAGGGGGCCGCGGTGAGCTAGGTTGACGGTAAAGTAGAGTCGGGGGGATGTGAGATGGAGCAGGATGGTATGACATCGAGCCATTGGTATGGAAAACTAACAAGTTAGAAATGAGAAACACTGGAAAAATACTCGTCACGGAAGAGGAACGTAAAGGCCTGATGTGCACGTAGGCTTTTCTGGCATGCCTTACATGTGGAGGGGGTTAACCCACGTATGTTGGTCTTTTTTCTTATGACAAACTGACAGTTAGATGAGGGAACACATGGAAAAAAAATATCGTCACGACAGAGGAACGTAAAGGCCAGATGTGCCCAAATACGGCGTCTGGGAGCCATTACATGTGGGACGGTTCACCCAACGGGTAAGGACCACATGACAAGTTAGATGAGGGGGAACATGGAGCGAGGACACTGGAAGGACCAAATATCGTCACGACACAAGAGGAACGTAAAAGGTCCTGATGGCACATAGGCTTCTGGGCACATGCCATCTACATGTGGAGGTTAACCCACGGTTATGACAACCAGAACAAGTTAGATGACGGACACCCTGGGGGAAAATACTTTGTCAGACCCCAGAGGAACGTAAAGGCCCTGATGGCCACGTAGGCTCTGGGCAGCCAGACACGGTGGAGGTTACATCACAGTATGACAACTGACAAGTTAGATGAGGACACCTGGAAAAATATCGTCACGACAGACAGGACGTAAAAGGCCTGATGTGCCACGAGGCATTCTGGGCATGCATTACATGTGGAGGTTGAGAGCGTTAACTCCACAGTATGACAACTGAAAAGTTCGATGAGGACACTGGAAAAAAAGAGAAAATTCGTCACGAACCAGAGGACCGTGAAGGCCTGATTGAACGTAGGGCTTATGGGCAATCGCCATACCTGTGGAGGTTAACACAAGGTACCCGCTGTTTATTGAAACAACCTGACAAGTGAGATTGAGGACACACTCCTAGCGAAAATTATGCTCACGACAGAGGAAACGTGAAGGCCTGATGTGAACGTAGGACTTCTAGGCTGGGCATTGCCCATTACATGTGGAGGTTAACCCACGGTATGACAACTGACAAGTTAGATCAGGACACCTGGAATATCGTCACGACAGAGGAACGAAAGGCCTGATGTGCACGTAGGCTTCTGGGCAAGCCATTACATGTGGAGGTTGGTAAACCCACGGTGACAACTGGCAAGTTAGATGAGGACACATGGAAAATATCGTCACGAACAGGACCGTCACAGACCTGATGTGCACGTAGGGTTTGGCGCATGCCAGTACATGTGGGAGGTTAACCCACAGATATGAAAACTTTCAAAGTCATCCTCGAATGAGTTTTGAGTGATGTCGTGGAAGTAAAGCACCACAAGGGCTTGATCAATACCCCTTAATTTGAGGAGTACTCTTTCAAATTTAATTAGATTGTATAGTAAGTGGAACATGAAGGACAAAGTCATGAAAATTAGCCAGGAAACCCAGAGTTTTCAAAATACTTCAAAAGCACAAAAGCCCAGTGGCTCGATGATCACTGCCCAGAAAAAATCGCTACTGAGATCTCGGTTTGCCTGATGATATTCCAGACAATAATCATACAGAGAGTTACACGTGCTATCTAATGAGACGATTTTGGCAACGTGTCCTTATTCAAAACAAGCAGACATCTCATGCCTCATTAAAGTATGGAAAAACTAAAAGAAGCTCAACGCGTGACTGTGTGTAGCCTGCGTTTCTCGGTTTAACGGGACATTACCATGTATCTAAAAGTTATCAGAAATACAGATCCCACAAAGAGAGTTTGATGCAGAGAGTTGCAGACTAAAGCAAGTGCATCGATGCTTAAGAGATAGAGAAAATAAATGTTATACCATGCACACGCAACTTGATGTGGAAAAGTTGGAATGAGGATGCGGAAGGCGGCTTCACCATTCCAAAGCCTTATACAGTTTTGACCTTCCACCACATATTCGAAAATAGATCATTCATAAAGATCCGACAGAGGCATGTGAACATCAGATGTGCACGTAGGCTTTTGGGCAGGCCAATACTGTGGCAGTTGACCCACAAGCATGATGACCGACCAGGTTAGATGAGGGACACATGAAAAAATATCATCTCCCCAGGGACGTTGGAAGTCTCCTTTGGACACCGATCTGATAACATGTTTGCAGAATTAAGGGTATTGGTTCATCGATTTGAAAAGCATAGTTTTACCAAAAAATTGTTTTTTATTTTTTTTTTCAATGAAAAACTATGGTTTATCAGTTAGTAAAAGACCTTTTTGCTGAAAATCAAGTTTCTCTTTTATTGTATGATTTTATCTTATTTTTTACCTTGTCATTTTCTCCATTCCTATGCTACTTAGCATTTACAATATTTTTATACTCTTTATATTTCGCAGACAAAATGAGATTTTCCTCTTGTGAAGAGTATGGGTTTCTGTGGAGGTAGAGTACTCATAACACTGAAGTTGATACCTAACTGGTCTGTTAATATTATGTACTGTCTTAATTTGGGTGTCAACCCTTTTTATAAATTGTTAACGAGGCCCAGGACCACCGGTTCTTTGCTTACATATGTATTTATGTTGTAGGCTATCTGGGAAATTCTAATTTAGCTCTATTCACGTGCACTCAACTCAGATCACAAACTACTGCAACTTTACTAATTATTTACTTCCAAAAGTCAAGATTGTCAATGCAGTTCAAATGCTTAAGCTGGTTCAGATGCTTAACGAAGATAGATAAATAAATGTATACCGCACACTGCAACATTGATGTGGGGGAACATTGAGACTGAGGGGATGCGGGAAGAAGGCTTCATAACTTTCCAACTGCCTTGGTCCAGTTGGAACTTCCACACAAATATTCGAGAAGAGATCATCATGAAGGACCCGATGTGAAAGTGGTAGGAAGGATTGGAGGGGGAACAAGCTATTTTAAAAAATCCAAGAGCTCTGTAAACACCACCGTGTTATAATAAGAAGAAAAAGGTCTATGTATCTATGCGGAGTGCCACACATTAAAATATATGCTGGTGTTCGCAAAAAACTAAAAATGACCTTGTCATCCAGTTCTCAAGGCCGAAAAGTCCACCACAGATAGAAGTGCCAACGCAATGGAAATCCAGGGCTGGGGCAAAAAACAAGGGCCCCTCAAACAAAGGGAAGGTAGACCCAGCACATTGACAACAGACCCCCCACACTAGGGACCTACGCTACCGCTCTCCTAGAGAATATACTAAGCAGAGTCAGGGGCCGTTGCACTTCGTTCTTTAATTTTTTTTTAACACTTAAAAAAAAGCACTTGCCGCCTAGCCATCTTAAAACGGGAGTTTAGTTGTCAGGACGGACCACAGAACTCTAATTCCTCCAATGGGGGAAATGCTTTATGTAAGAGATAAAGGATGAGAAGCACCACTGTTAAGAAAACTAATGGGTGTTGGGAATAGTCTGGTGAGCCTGTTAGAGCCACTAGGCGGATTATAACAGCGGTTTTAAAGCCAGATCTTATCAAAACTCCATTATTTTTCATAACAGTGTGTTTTATTCTTGATCTTTCACTAGACGTCGAGGACAAAGAATAAATCAATTTTAATCAGTATTCCCCAGTAAAATTCGCCCGAAATATTTTGGTTATTATTTAAAATGATCTAGAAGCAGCGTACAGTGGGTTTTTAAAAATTAAAAACACAATTGTGCTGTAGTTCACTGTGCAGGAGTCCAACACCAAGGTTAGTCATAATAGGTTTACTCTTCTGGAGCGAGAGAGATAATCTGATTGTCTGGAAAGCTTAATCCGTGTATAATGGTTATTTAGTAGGCCGGTTTTGATATTTAAGTAGGTACAGTTCAAATACCCCTTTTCTCACGTATATTCTGACACCCGGATTTCTGACACCACGATTAAGATTATTGATACAGAGTTTTATAAGCGGTTTGCATTACGATTGTTGGGCACGCAGATTTGTGCTCAAAACGTTTTAGCTAAGAAGAAACCTTTCTGAGGCATCTTAAATAGGCTAGGTCTTACGGCTATCACTGCACTCGATCTGCACTGATTATAAAGAAAACAAAGGCAAAATTCCCTGCTCTTTTTATACGCTTCTCCCTTCAACTTTTATTTTTAAATCCGTATCAGTGATCTGGCGTTTTACGGGTAGTAATTGTAACCATTTTAAAGCACACTGTTTAATGGTATCATTGAAAATTGAATACAAAAAGATTTCATGCTTTGAATACTCGCTTGGCCGATTCGTAGTCGAAATATTTAGCCAACATGCATATATGGTAATCGATCAATCAAATAAGCTTTCTATTTGAATCCGGCATCAAAAATAAGCTCTGCTTGTTTTGAAATTTAACTATTCGAACCTAACCTATAGATGAGAATCACGCCCCTCTACCAACCCTTCCTTGATAGCTTAGTTGGTAAGAGGCGTCGTGCATGTAATACGGAAGGTCGCCGGTTTGAATCCGGTCAAGGTACAGGGGTTTTTTTCAACCACTATCGTGCGTGGCCATCTCCAGGGAAAGATTAATAAATACACTGCTGTCGATTGTCCCTTTAAAATAGTGAAGTAGGAGGACTTGCCTGACTTACAGTATACTTTGGCTGAATCGTAATCGAAACACAGGAAGCTAACAAGTATAGATGTAATCTGATTGTTTACAATAAGCTTTTATATGAGTTATCAGTTCTTTCACCATTGTTTATTTCGTTCATTTGTACCGCTGGGCTGAGAGTGTTTCTAGAATTTTCCTTTGTTCAATTAGGATTTTATTTAGGATTCCTGGTGAGAGCTAAAAAGGTGATTGTGTAACTCCTCATAGCAGTTCCGTGTAAAATTAATATTGGTCAACCAAACATGGGGCACAATTAACATTCAAACCAACAGCTTTAGCCCTCAAGATTGCACAGGGTAATGAGGAAAAAGTTAGTTTTTCAGATAACCAACATTTTTTGGGGAACCCAAACTCCAGTAAAATCTGGGGGTTATGGGGACAAGAGAATGTGTCAATTAATTAGATAACGGTTTATAGAGTTTGACGCTGGGAAAGATCAACATAGAGATATGGTATCACTGTATCTACATAGTTCAAAATCATACTTTGACATTTATTTTAACTAAAGTGAGTAAGAACTGAATTTTGAAAATTATTTTAGTTTTATCAACTTCACATGCAAAAACACAGTTTTCATAAATATATAACTTAAAAGAAACAAGATCAAGTGGTAAGAACAAAACAATCCCGGTAAACAAAACCTTTTACCACATTGTGACGGATTCGTGTGTTACAATATCAAAAATTATAATGGGTGATGCCCTTAAAAGATGAACTTCTGAAACTATTTTAAAACATGACTAATTGATGCAAAATATCAAATGAAGAATTCTGTCAACAGGTAGCTCATTACTTTCCAGGAACATCACAAAAAAAATTTTTGGAAAGCAAACAATTCGGCCCCAAAATATAGTAATTACAAAATTTATACCCTATATCCAATGATAGATTCTGACCATGGAAAGACACATTCGACAGATACGAGGTCACTGAGCTTTGATTCTCATGTCAGGAAAGCTGCAACTGCAATTGACATTCCATATAAACCTAGTGCTTGCATGATTTCATTCCAGCTTAGGGTTACTTTTCTTCCCCTAGCTCTCTGAGCATTGTTAGGCCAAAAATACAGCACTCAGGAATCGCTTGCTATATCTGGACACTGTAAAAGCTTACTTTTGTGTACACAAATTCGTCATGTACCCCCAATTTTTAATGAGTTTTACCATTTTGCAATTGCAAAAGTTGATATCTTCATGGCAAGATCTAAAAGGGTATACTATGACATGAAAAGAATTTGTTATGTCTTTATAATCACAATTCACAGTTCTATGTCGGATCTGTTAAAGTCAAAGAAATAAAACCATAGAAAAAGAAAAGAAAAGATTACACAACATTAGTCAAGCCATGGGTTTTAAAAGTTGTTGCTAATGAATTCACCAGTTAAGGGCTCTTTGATCACTGCCCATCTGGATTGCAGCAATAGAAAGGAGCTGGTTGTACCTCCGCTTCTTTTTCTTTGTAATGTGATAGGTACTTAAATTTCATCGCGTAGTATCTATACCTCAGAGATTGATGCATGACCTAGTTGGTATGCATTCTTGGTTCCATTACAGCATGGTTATCAGAAATGTCCATTGTCAATGCAAGTTAGGAAGTGCTAGTGGTAAAATCAAAAAGGTTACGGAGCATGCTACGAAAAAATTGTAGGCGCACCAAACCTCTCGAATGCCACAAAAACAAAAGAGATGGCCTATCTATGACTTCCCTCATTTAACGTTCCTTGGTCCAAGCTGTTCACTACAATCGGGTGCATTCAAATATTGCTCAGAAGCAAGGGGGACGGAATATTTTTAAATATAGCTGTCTTCTCTGTAAAAAAAAAAAAATTTTCCCCCCAAAGGGGAAAACAGGTGAGTTTCTCTGTACCAATTCAAATGGTTAAAATTTGGGGCCTGTGCTATCTATATTGCATAGAATGTAAACAGTCTACAAATACTGCTAGTATGATGACCACATTATCGCCTGGTGATCCAGGGGTTATGGCTACTTAGGAGTGTCTGCTGGAACGGGATCCTGAAATAACAAAGCAAAGATATTAACCATAGGAGTGGTTGTGTGTGGGTATGTGGGTGTTGCGTGCACACATGCCATGGGGGATGTGGGTGTTTGTTTTACTTCTACTTCTCTAAATTTGAGTGTATATGAAACACATTTACAACTTTCAGATTGGCTGAGGAAAATAAACTGCCTTTACGCCAGACAGATTTCAAGCGATGAATTCTTTTCCTTCACTCGAAGCTCGAATAATAGATAATTTGTAACATTCTTAGCAAGCCCACAGTTTTAAAAGTTATTGAATATGTTTTTTTTTAATTTTGGAACTTGTTATCAAAAAAACCCCTAATTCTATGAACTGTTCTTTAACTATTACCTAAACAATGGGTGGGCACATCCAGATTCAGCATTTATAGATATAAGGTACTTAGAAAAGCCTACAGTGTGAGAAATTTATTATTAAAGTTTTAGAATAGTCTGTAATTAAGAACCAGACTATGCAAATGATATGGGACAAACCATTCACATACTTCTACTCAGTAAGTTAATTGTTAAATTATATTACACTTCAGCCTGCTGGACTACCCATCAATTTAGGTCTACTGACTCTCACTCAATATAAGTTGCCCAATATTAAATGTCCAAAAAATGAGATTGAAAGTTGATGAAGAGGGGGTAGTTATCCTAGATTTCTTTAGGGCTTACTGTTGGATCTAATAATTCAATCCAACCAAAATCACTAACATGCTCATCTAAATGGAAATCTTAGCAACGCTCTTTTCTTTCATTCAAATAGTAGTGTGGAAAGGGGAAATAGATAAACTGCTATTAAAAAGCAATGGCACATTTTCAAAATGTGACCGCCACGACAAACCCGCAAACAATGTCGCTATTTGACATTTTTAGCGTTACGGCACGTCAATCTGGGAAAGGGGTGACAAATCGCCGAGGCACGATTTGAGTTTGTTGGTATTTTTGTCATTTCAAGGTCTACTTTTCACACGATGAAACTCTTGGCCCGTTACAAATTAGTATGCCCTAATTTGATGTTTTTTTAAGCATGTAATGAAACACAAATTAAGATTCGAATATCTTCTCCTTTGTCTTTAATTTCAGCCCGATATTCCTTTCATTTGCCGCTAGTCTGCCTTTACGTAAATAAATCGTACCGGCAAAATGGTATCGTTTCGAAGTTACAAGATGACGCTTTGTATAAGGTCAGTTACCTTATGATATAATTCATAAGTGTTTCTCGCAATCAGACAAAGAAAATTGGTTAAACAAATACTGGGTCGTGGCTATGCCATGGCAGCTGACCGAAATAGACGCCATTCAGGGTGCATTTCGCCAGTCTTTGACCTCCTTGCTAAAATAAATGACAACACAGCCAATCTGCTGATCCCCAACAATTAATTTACGCCCCGTTAGAGCAACGTAGCAATCGCCGCAAGAAGAACTCGGTCACAAACTGGATTCGTATGCGTCATGTTTTTAAAGGGTTCGCGTCAACACTTGCGATTATTGTAGAGATGAGAGTGTCTGGATAAATCAGATTTTTTAGTTTTTAAATTTCAAATAGTTTGATTACATTTTAAGTGTGTTTAGACGTAAAACATCGAGTTGCGTCAGTCATGCGAAGAAAAAAAAAAAAAAAAAAAAAAAAGAAAAGGACAGGAGATGGTGGCAGACGCGGTTGAAGACAGGCTTCGGATGCTAATTGCTTGATGTTTTTTTTTTTTTAAAAAAAACCCCCCCCCCAGGGGGGAAAATTGCTGAACTCAATCAGGCTTGATCGGGTACTTACTTTCTTGAGAATGACGATTCGGATCTGAAATTGAATATGACTTCGGATGAAATTCTGACTGGGATTCGGCTTATGTATACAGAGGATCAATTTTTAACTGGGGTGTAATTTGTATAGAAGATTCACTGATGTGGTATAGTGAACACAAATCAATGGGACCTTGGAAGTGGAATCAAAGCTGGGGTTGTTATGTTACAGTGTAGCTTGATGATTTACACGCTGTACATTGCTTAATTCGCATAACTTGGGCGTTGCACGTCTTATGCTGCCAATTAGCCGAGAGTGTAATTCCAGCAGACAATCCACAATGCATTGTAGCCAAGGCCAATAAATAATACGAAAACGTGCAGTTGTGAAATAAGTAATTCTTGGTAACAGCGTTGGTCATACGCCAAAAAACATGTAGACGTGCGGTGCATATTTGGAGTGAGCGTTTGGTATGTTCCACGCTGTCGCTGGGCAAGAAAAATTATATTTACTGGATGAGGCTAGGCCCAAGTAAAATATTGGAAGGATAATTTGGCAGATTATGTAAAAATCATCCTGCTGTCATTGACGAAGTGTATCTAGATCAATTCATTTAATCTTTTGTACATAGGATCCTAAAAAAAAGCATGTGGACTTAATGTACTATAATAAAAAACTGATTCATGACAAAAACGTCCTATCCTATCCCATCCAATCTAGTGTGACCCGCCACATTTATTGAGACATTCTCGGCACTAGCCAACATATCCCCAAACCAACCCCCAACAACCAACCGGGAAAGAATTAGTATTCTGCCACAGGTACGAATTCGGCAACGTAACGGAATAACCGCATGTTAAAGGTGCCGAGTGGTGGCAGAATACGACATATATCCCCCAACCCGACCGTCCCCTCACCGAGTCGCCCTCGGTACTACAGTTTCAAGAATAAAATTTCGTCATGATCTTGCACTTTTCTCTAAACATCTGCCCTTATTAATAACCTACCATCATTCACTTTCTACATGTACTTTCAATTTACGTCATTAGTGGCACCATTTTTTTCTCTTCTAAGTACTTACTTACGCCTATGCCTATTTAGTTGATTCAAATTTATTTACTTCATTTTATTTAAATTCGCTACAGTATTAAATGTTGCCTGGTGGATTTTATTTTGATGTGCAGATTGCAACTCTACAAACTACAAACGACGAGAAGTCGTCTGACACAACTCTATCGGCAGCAAATCATCAGTCCCCTGCCACAGACCAGCAAATCTGATTCACCGCACCGACCAGCATCTGATTCACCGCCACCGACCAGCAAATCTGATTCACAGCCACCGACCAGCAACTTGATTCACCGCCACAGACCAGCAAATCTGATCACCGCAACCGACCCCAGCCCAAATCTGATTCACCGCACCAACCAGGCAACTGATCACCACCGACTAGCAATCGACGTCCCCACAATCAACCAGTAAATCATCTACTCAACCTCCACCATTGCCATACTCCACTGATGCTTTACAAGTGGTATGATGAAAATAGATGCCTTTTCATTTTGGAACATGCATCGATAAAAACTCAAATCCTTTCAGGAAACGATAATGTATAATAATAATAGCCAAGAAAAAAATGTTTTATGTCTTGTCACATGTGCCATGTGATTTCAAATTTACCTTTTTTTTTGAGGTTTCTTTGTTATTTAATCAGGGGCGATCAGGGGGAAGGACACGTCCTGCTTGATTTGGGCATTGGGGTTTCCAAAAGGTCATTTGGGGAACGGGTATTCATGCATTTTTACTATGGAAGTCTCTGCCTCAGTGACACTACCGAATTAACTTTTATCTTAGTAACAGATCTTAGCACATGATGATTTATGAACAAAAATTTTAAATCAAAATCCGTCGATGTTAGTGGATTAACCTTGCTGCAAAATATGTAATTTCCAATAACGGTCTTTAAGATTAGATATTCGTGGACGGCGTAGGTCTTTATCAGGTCTGTGGGTTAACCATTATATGGAAGAGCGTCCTCCTACAGTAAGTCTTTGAAAAAGACTAGCCACCCGAAGTTGATGACGTTTTAAATGAATTCGCTGTTGCGTTAAGGTAGCATCTCCCCCACCCCCCTCCCGAGGGGAGAGGCTACGTTCCTTCAATAGTTCACTTTATGGAAATTTAGTGAAAAACACAGCACAGCCAACATAATAGTTTACTTATAGTTTTGCCACATGAGTCGCTCTCCGCCGCCTATGATTCATTTAATTAGCCAAATCAATAATTGCATAAATGGTACAGATAAAAAAAATTTTGCAGCACTTTCATTTTATTCTTGTACAGCTGAGACATGAGATGATGGACCTTGGCTCTGATTGAATCGGATGATGAGGATGGACGGACCGGCCACCTGTTGATCCTGTTATGATGAAAGTGAGCGGTTTTCTAACACAGCACCTGCGCCATGCGTGATGCTCACCCTGCTGAAGAAGTTGAGTTGAGCTTACAAAGGGTCACTGATTGACATGTTTTACGGGAAGTGGACGGAGAGAAAAACCGTGTCAGCTATTCATGGTCAGCCATGTACTCAAGCAGTTAAGCCAGATTTATCATGAGTCACAGCTTCCATGCAAGGGGGCTCTCAGAGGGTAAGCGAATTACTGTTACTTAGTCCGGTCAAAAGTGCGAGAGCAAAGTCATTGGATTTTACAGTCCTTTATTAAACAGTAGCAAGATGCCCTTTTACGCTGCATTAACACAAATCAGAATACAATGTAGTTATTGTGATGCACTAAATGTACAATGCCTATACTATTATCAAAATACCTCTACAAGACGTAGCACGCGACATCAGAAGGGGCGTGGCTTAGCAGTAGATTGCCGACCACATTTTACGCGCATCACGACAAAGTACGCTTTATCGTAAAAAGGTGTTTTGACGAAGAGTATAGTGAGTTGTGTACAGTATGTACATCCTCGGTACTCGGCAGGCACCCTTTAATTACATAATGGTCACTACTTATTCTTAACAAAATAACGCCGAACCATTGCATTTTCTAATCATTTATTGGGTATGGTGAAGGTTTAAATACGGATTAAGGTTCTGTACTATTTTCTTTAATGAAATGCCCATAGGTTTACATTGTATGGCCTGTTATTTCCAAAGGTTAAAAATAATGCAGGATTTAAAAAAAAAACATGTGTTGCGATTCTCTGCATGAACATTGGAATGCTAACTTATGATATTGTTTATTAGCTCATCTATAAAAATACATGTATTATGAATATTGATTTTTGGTTCTTTTATACATAATTATTACAGGTGAGAAAGACTTGGCCACTTCTTTAGGGATGATTCATGTTTCCATTGACCGAAAGTAAGACTACAAAGAAGACCAAACGAAGTTAACTGGCTGGGTGGGAAATGATCGTGCACAGACCATGTTGAGAACAAACCGTGTGTGCACCAAGCATTTTGCTTCCTGCAAACGTAAGTACTTTGTAGAGTGAAGGATGTCCGTCTTGTTATGGCGTTTCCGTAATTTGAACTACCTACGAAAGCCTGTGTTACAGGTCGCCAAAGTCTGTACTCGTACGTCGCTTAGTTCAAAAAAATGTATTCGGGACTATAACATGGCTCATGTGAGGGTTTGCGGATTGTAAGCGTGGCAGGTGGTTCACCTTATGGAAACATTACAATATAAAAAAGAACGCAAAAGTTTACGGAAACATATTACAGGGAATTTTTCAATAGGAAAATAAAAACAGAAATTACGGATCCATTCCTGTAATGTTACGGGAAATTAACTGTCAATAATTGAAACATCTCGTTAAAATTCAAGTCTTTTATGGGAATATAGCCAATTGTTTTGATTCCTGTTAAAAATTCCCTGTAATGAGGTGGTTGTAAAAATTACCCTTCTTTTTTTACAGTGTAGACTGTTCATAACAGGAACTTTGATACTTTATTTCAGGTTTCACAGTACAGAATTGTAACATTGTTATTTTTTCCTTTATTCTTGGCAGAGTGAGTAAAGATAGAGCTGATGGCACTTCGAAGTGGTAGTCGGGAGAATGGTTGTCACCACGGGAAGAAGTCAGGGGTGTGTGTCAACAACAAAAGGGTTGACGTATGATGACATCGGGCGAGTGTACAGATCATCAAAAACTATGCCGGAAGCCAATGCTATGGTATTACCAGACGTGTACAAGGTTACAAGAGGGGCGAGATCAAATGTTACCTTCGACAGCAGCAAGATCAGTGTTTGGCGACAGTATTAGAGATTGCAATGAGGATACTGGGAGGCCATAGAAGTTTTGTTTCTATGTAGAATAGTTTTAAAAGGGTAGGTGGTGGAACAATTTCACCTAATAAACATGATTATCCAGTCCTAGCTTTGATAAGGCCACTATGAAAAACCACAAACTGGATAATACTATGTGCAAAAAAATTTAGTGTTTCACACATGTTTGTAGCAGTTGTCATGTTGGTAGTAGAAATTTTGCTACAAATTCAACTGGTGTTTATGAAATGAATAGGAAATGAGACAGGAAAAATGTGTAGCTTTATCAATGCTCAGGTGTGTGTGGTATAACAGAAATGGCCATTCAGGATAAAAATGGTCTTACGTGTGGGCTTCCCTAACTTGTCTTTGGTACAGTATGTGTTGCAAAACCTAATATCATGTCATGTGTTACAAGTCTGGGTTTTGTTTCTTTTTGTTCTGCAGGTTTTAGACACTGTGGTATAAGTTCATGCGCCACATATGGAGACAAAACACTGGCCCGAACGTTGTACGTATAAAACTATGTACAGACCTTTGTTGGCAATGCCAAAAAAACAACACGGCTCATCATGCGTTCAGCAAAACGTTGATATGACAAAAGACGAGCGTGTGATGAAAGCAGCACAAACATCTCCAACAGGTAAATGAAGAACGGGACTATACCGCACCAGGTACAAGACGCTAAAGATACCTGTGGTGATCTCCAGCTGGAACACCCTGAGCCATGCTCAGCAAATGTCAAGGCACATTACAGCTTTGATTATGCACAACAAGTGCCACTTCCCCTCCAATCCCTTACAGCCTGGGCCGGTACTTTTTGACTCCAAGGAGTGTGGTATTTTCATGGTATCTGTAGTGAGCTCAGCCAAGGCAGGTTAATTACCTCATAGATGAAGCATGACAACATCTAAAGCCAGTAATGCTGTCATTTCATACTTTGGACCATTTTTTTGAAGAATCTGTCATGGCGACTGCCGATGTTCATTACATTGTGACAATTGTTCTGGACAGACAAGAACAAGTACGTCATGTGGTACTTTGCGTGGGAGTCTTTAACAGGGCGACATGAAAATGTGACATTAAACTTTATGGTCCCTGGCCATACTAAATTTGCCCCGGATTGGTGTTTTGGGCTGTGCAAGCAGTCGTTCAGAAAGACTCATGTGTCGTGTCTTCAAGACATCAAAGAAGCCTTCATTCTCAGCATGCCAGAGTCTAATGTCAACCAAGTACAGCTGGTCGGAGATGAGTGTGGGACCGTGTATACAGATGCTGGGACTGGCAGGGTAGTTTTGGTGATGTTTTTTCAAGGACCAAGCTCTGCGGAATTAAGAGTTGCACCACTTCAGGTAAGCTTAAAACTTAACTGAATTGCAAAAAATAAAGGAAATAATTTGAAATGACGTGTGTTCTAAGGCACGCCTTTATCAAACACAAGTCATAAACACAACTGAGGTATGGTCACAGTTTACAAGCAAAGAAATGTGTGAAATAATCTTTTTTTTCCTTCCAACACTATATTTTTTTTGTGTCCACCAGCTATACTGGCATGACCAGTTAGCAATCGTTGTGCATGTGAAATGTGTGTCCTGTGACTAAATTGTTAATTTTTTTTTAAATTGCCTCAATTGAAGGTTAAGTTCAATTCGAACCAAACTTCTGTCATGGTGCACAATGGGATCCTCCTATGGTTGAGGTCAAATGTGGTCATGTGCCAGGTCAAAGGTCGTGGAGCCGCCCACAGCTTAATTTTGAATATAGTGAGCGCACAAGCCGAGAATGCTAAGTCCTTGTTTATTTTAAATGCTTTTCTAAATATTGTGGGTTTTTATACTTATATCTACAGGTTTCCCGGTGCAGAGCCAGAGTAGTCTATGTGAAGACACTGCTTGGGGATCCGGAACAGCTGGTGTCTCTGTCCAAACCAAGGGTGCAACAGAATTCAGCGACCACCTGCAGTGCCACCATCTGACTCTCACGGGAAACTTAAGAAGTATTTATATGATCACATTCGTGATTTCTGCAAACATGGTACAGAAGATCTAGTTTGCCCTCGCCCTCCAGTTGAGCCACCCTGATGAACTGAGCTGCAACACAGCAAAAAAAGCGCACAAAGGAAGAAGTGAACTTTCTAAAACCTTTGTCTTCCCTTGAGCCAGGTGTTCTACAATCAAAGAAAAGAATTAGTGATTATAGTTTGGTTTGTGTTTGGCCAAATGGGGAAATTTCTTAAAATTACCTCGTACTGACTGAAACAAGAAATTGCAATTATAAGTGCAAACGTAACATTTATTATTTTGGCCAAAATAAAAAATATTTTTGGCACATATTACTTAATACTAACACTAGTGTGCCAAATTTTTTATACTTTTACAATTAAAACAACATTGTTTAAAAAAATTACTTTTAGTTTATCCATACAAAAAAGTTTGTCAACACTGGAAAATGCACGTATTGCCATTTTACTGTAATTAGGTAATGTATTCCCAGGTAACCATTTACTTTTTTATTGTGGCCATACTCTAAAGCATGAAAATTTCACGGCATAAAATTTCGCGATAAGTCCCATTGGCCATTTTCGTAGCATTAAAATTTTGCAATTTTTGGAGTTATCAGATTTTGTGGTTTTGCCACTTGGAAGTTTAATTTTTTTGCATGCAAATTTCGCAAATTGTCCTACGCGCATAATTCCGAATAAAACCCGCACGCAAAATTTTCATGCTTTACAGTAATTCTGCATATGCTGGCATGATAAGTGCAATGATAAAAATTTGAATGATGGTAACATGCACAGGCAGGTACGGTTGACCTAAATGAACGTTTTAACTGTTTATTTACAATTCGGTGATTTTATCTCTTTTTTCGTTAATTAGGCAAGATAATTGGGGATTAATTATGCGCGGCAGAGGGTCTCGTTTTTTTTTTTTTTTTTTTAATGTGATAAAGCATGTCCTAAATAAACAACTCTGGCCAATTTTTAGCCTTTTTTCTTATTCACACATATGTTGCTATGCACTTTTTTTTGGTATCTTGAAAACTGGAAATAAAAGTTTACCAAGCATTTAACCACTTACCTATTTTGGAAGATCCGATGACCTTCTTTTGTGTTAAATTTTACATAACTTCCGCTAATATAACTCGCATAAACATATCTGGTGTTAAATTAAAGCTGAAGACATGCTCTAACTGATTACCAATATCTCAATTTCTGAAAAAAATGACTTGTTGCTGGTGTTTGTCGTGGTGGGTCCAAATCTAACTTTCTTCAATTTTGCTCTCAAATGATAGTCAGGCCATTGGAAGAAACAGAGATATATTTTACACATAAAAATAACATACCCAACACAGATAGGACATTGATATGAGGATAAAGATGTCCAGGTAATTGTAGGCCAACTTTTAAGTTTTCCAAAACTTAATCACAAATTGTATATTACATGAATCTTTGACTCTTCTCACTGATTACATAAAACCACAAAGGTTATAGACCGGTCAAACAGTGTGGATATCTTGGGAAACGTGCGTGTTCTTGTGTTCAGGGTCCGGGTTTTTTCTGCGTTTCCTTGCGTCTAGGACGCCGAGTTTTGAGAAAATTAGCTAATTATGTGACGCCTGATTTCACAATCGGGGGGGTTTTGGGGGTCCAAAAATTTCAACTGGACGCAGGCAAACCACACGTCCGTGTTACTATGTGGAATTGAAACCTCACAATTCTTCTGGAGAGAACAAAATGTGTACCGATTCACAACCTTATATTTTTTAAAGCGTCAAGTTTGTCTCAGCTGTTTTCTTTGCCGCACCTGTCAGATATCAATTACAAGTTCTTCATTCATAAACTGCCCCTTGCAGGTTGCCGATAACTGGGTTAGTCCAATCAAAAATCCTTTCTGACCATAAATTTCCATAAAATACAGCTTAACCACGGGCAAACAGCAACCATTTCTGAAACACATTTATGGCATACTAAGGAGTCGGTCCAGTCTGCCGACAGGACATATTAGTGATGTTGACGCAAAACTTTCCTCAAGAATTTCACCCTTTTAAACTTTCAAAAATGCAAAACCCTTAATTTGTTAGTACCGAATGTATGTTCTTGATTAGTGGGCATTTCGATATTTCTCGGAGTAAAAACTCTTTTTTTCTCGGCGGAATGTATTTCCTAGGCTAGGTTTTAACACTTTTACAGATAGAATTGTGTCAGTACATGACGTCCTGTGTGAAACCTTTTGTATGCTGCCTCAACATGTTAGTACTTTGGATGCAAAGGTGAGAAAGGGCAACTTTTAAATAAAATATTCAAAAAATAGTTAGTGAAACGTGTCTTGGGATAAAAGTTATTCATTCTGTTTGCCATTCTTTCGTTGCTTTACCGTTTTTCTGTTTGCATTGAGTTCTCTATCTCTTGATTTTTGTTTTTGTCAATCTTTGGGAGATTGAGTGAACAAGCGAGATAGGTCCTTTTGGATGAAGGTGAATTAACTTGAGAGCACTCCTCAACTGCCCATTCATTCATGGAGTGAATTAGTACACTTCTGATCATGACGTGGAGCTTAGGAAGTTATGCCATGTTTCGAGAATCAACATTTTTGGACACACTAATCATATTTGGACCCTTGTTTTCTGGTTTGGACCCCTTGTTTTCAGACTAAGGTGGGGGTAAGGGTCCCATTATCTTCCACTGACCCCTTACGTTTACCATGCAGCGCTACCCCTGCTTGTGGTTAAAACCCTTTTCGTCGTCTCTGAATTTCGCGTCGCAGCGACTCTAAATTAGCAAATCCTTTCCGTTACCCCATTACGAAGCTGATTTGGTCTTAATTTACTTTCGGGTGAGGGCTTTGTAATAATAAAGCTTTACAAACCATGCAAAAATATCGATTTTGAAAAATCTTTATGGCGCATCTTTTCAATGGGCCAGTGTCTCTTTTAATCTTACCTGCTAGAGCCCAAGACCCTGTGACCTTTGGAAGGGGTTCTGCTAGTGACGGTGATGTACACGTCTCCACTTTACGTAACCTTTCCTTGAGGAAAGTGCTTTCCTGTTTCAATTACTCAACTCCACCATCTTGGCCTAATAGTCCATCTTCTTGGGCAACTAGTACCTGTTGTACATTTATCAACGTGGATGCTATATTGCAACTTGCAGTCACAACATTTTTTATGTTTATTTTTTAATGAACATAAACATTTGTACAAAATCGTAACTTTATGGAAAACCGAAAATGTGTGATTTCAGCAAGATCTTCTCACTGGTATCGTGGCCAATAACAAGCAGCTGTTAATTCCTGGAAGGAAGTCAATTCTATTCTTCAAAACGTGTTGATTATTTACGGGAAGAATTCTTAAATTTAGTTTTCTAAATCTTAATCCATCACAAACTTTGTTCTTCAGTTGTTAAAATAATGTAGTAGGGGACAATTGGGTCACCTATTCTTTTTGTCCCGTGACCAAGTAAGTACCTAAACGGTGCCACTTGCTTAAAATAGTCTTGATGAATGAACCAATCACGTGAATTCATTACATTCATCTTCTCACGTGCCGATGTGGTTTGCTGTTTCTCCGTTGCCTTCATTAGGTATTTTTTAAACTGTAACTTGATAGCAGCCGTTTTTATCCTGCCCGAAACCTCATGCTTTTTGTCTTGTGTTGTTATTTCTTCCTCCATGCAAGTTAGGATGAGCATTTTATTCTTATCTTTGCTGTTTTACTCATCCCCTTTATACTCTTAAGTATTCTTGTTGTGGTTTTCCCACTTGAAAGACCCAGCCTGTTATGATAATTCTTTTGGACACAAGCCAAATGGTTATGTTTCTGACCTTAAAATATGGTAAGTCATAATGGTCAAGGTTGGAAAGATCAGAGAAAATGTTGAAGGTCATGGAGACAAACCACAAACTTTTTTTTAATTTTAAAATTTGTTGAGTATTGTTATTGATTTGTCCTAAATATAAAAAATAAAGGGGATTCACCAAAATATTGAAGGACTTTGCGTGCCTCCATTTTATTGACACGCTAATTTTGTGGTCAGGCGATATAGGCTACGCGGTCAGAGGCCGGTTCTGGCCATGACGGCACTTGCTCCCACGACCCGCACGAAGTAATTTGGGAAGTTGCCGACCGGCACTTTTCTTCAGTGAAATGCATAAATTGTCAAAAAATAAATCATAGTTTGTCCACAAGTGACATAAGTTAGTAAATTTTAAGATTACAACCGGCACTCAGAGTAGTCTAGCTATAACCCTGACTGCAGTACTGGGAATCTAGCAAGCTGAGATGAGCGTGAAAAACTTAAAACAAGAGTAAACACTGTGCAGCTGGTGTTGGAACAAGGCGAACACTAGACCACTGATCCACGCACCAATAACCGGGGCTTTGACAAGAGTAAAACACATGATCAGAGGCAACTTATTATGGCCTACAAAAAAACGGCCATCGTGTGAATCTTCTGTGACCTAATACAGACATCGCCCTCCTAGCTTGTGTATAAGGCAGGGTGGTAACTTTGAAATAATTGCAGATCTAGCTCCTTTGTTCGTTTCTTTTTCTGTTGAACATAAAACCAGAAAAGTGGATTGAATGATTGATTATACTATATCCAGCTCAAAGTACGAAATAGTTGAGGGGGCGAGAAATTGAACTACTTCTCGCCACTCAGCCGAGACAAAGTATAGGTCTCACCGATAGATCACAAGGAATTTACTTCAACTATTCCTGGTGATGCAGAATATTGTCTCCACCAGATACTAAGCTAAATGTGTACATGAATGTTATTATACGTTGTTCATCACCTCATAGGCAAACGTTATTTCGCTTTTGGGTTTATCCACACTGAAAGTACTTCCGTTCGCGTGATCCTCTTGACACAAGCGCTGCTCTGCGCGTACATCACCCACTGGCGTCTGCTGCGATACTGTTGTTGCAGTTGTGTCCAGCACATTCTTAATATCAATTTGCGGTGTGAAGATTCTTGCCTATTTGGTGATGAACAACGTATAATACATTTGAACTTAATGAGGACAAAGCAGAACTTACTTTGTTGGCACTGGCATATCAGTGACAATATAAACTGGGTGTTTTATACATTGAAGCATTCCCTCCCCCTGATTACACTGACCTCTTGTGCTGGTTGACTTGTTGCATCCTATCTGCTGTGTACGCGGGTCTGGGGAAGAACTGATTGATGAAAACACTGGCAATTTGTAGTCCCCTTCTAATCCAATGCTAATGTCCTCTGGCATGTCCCTGCAATACAAATTTATTCTATGCAGGAAATATTAAGTTTTGGGCAGTGACAAGAAATTACAATGGTGCACTGGATGTGTACAGTGGATGCAGTTTTGTACACCTGCATTCATTTTTTTTCATAAATATAAAAAAAATATCTTCCTATGAAAATTTTTAATGGTAGTGAAGTTCATCAATGTTTATTTTAGATGAATCACAAGAAGGCTTCTGTTTTGTCCCTTAAGGTTTCCTTCGCTTATAATACATTTATACATCTTAATTAAAGAGAACGATGTACAGTTATTTACCCTTTTTGTGTGTTTTCTGATTGGGAAACCACATATGAAAATCTGTCGCACTATTGACATTTGGCACTCTGAAAATAAGAATTTTGAATATAATGGATTTGCTGTGACTTTAATATTATTTTTTCTAATTTTGAGATTTGTATGCAATTTATTTCCTTAATCACTAGCCCAAGGCAACATTACTGCAATGTGCCTGTATTCATACTGCAGTGTCTCAACCAAGTTGCATTATACTATAAATTAATAGTATTGCAATCCCCCCAATTTTTTTAATGTGAAAAACATTACTTTGCTCTAAGAAAATCTACAACATGTCTGAAGTCTGCCACACAATATTCTCTCTTCATATCATTAACACACTGTCAGATCCAGACTGCACAGGAACATGTAGAAATGAGTACACCCTGGGATGCTTTAAATCTTGGCTATTTCCTGAAATTATACACAATACGGACGTCTTCACTAAGGTTTCAAAGTAAAACCACAAATAGCACAGTCATACTGATGGCTATGTAAGGTATAATAAAAGGAAAAAATAAGTACATATACTGCCGATAATTAAATCAAACACTGCTCTAACAAACTGTATCCCAATGACTTTGAATATGAGTTTAGTGTAAATGTAAGTTGCCATAACATTCTATTTGCTGGATACCCATGCATTAACTGCAAAGAAACTTCCATTTTGTGACCAATTTAGAACAGGCCAAGGGCTGGTTGGTAATCCCATATCTATAACTTGTATGATCGCCAAACATATCAGGCGTGCTACAGACGTCGGACTCTGGAATCCCCGGACATTTCATTAAACCAAAGGAAAGAAGATAAATTTTCTCTACGATTTTACCAGTACCACCCAGCCGTCTTATTTGCGGTAGCTCAAAATAAGAATTCCTGCAATGACTACTAGCTTGATTACATCACATGCTCCAACCTGTATGCAAGGGGGTGTGAAAGAGACAAAAGGTCCACTTTTTGCTGATTTAAATTTGAGAAACTTTGACAAGAAAATCCTTTTTCTGGTGGTGAGATGTTCAAAAGTCTAAAAAAAGCCCATGGGGGGTCGCCTTTTATAAAAGTCCATTTTTCAAAATCCTCCTCCCAAATAAATCCTGCATACGGCCTGCACACGCTTCCACTAGCCACAAATGATTATATACAAGTCAATGTCTCCCAATGGACAGCCATTATTACATCCAAGTAAAGTTAAGTTGATCTAGTGACCTACCTCTAAGTGTTCCAGTATATATGGTGGTTGGTCATGCCTATTCTAAGCATACAGCCTTCAGGGATAACTTCCACAAGTTGCTGAGAAGATCAACAATAGTTACACCTATGTCTTTCCCATAGGCACCTGTGTCTTCACTAGGAAACCAAATCTCACAACACCCTCTGTAATGAACAAACACCAGATTCACTTTGAAATCAATGGGGATGTCACTGTCTTGCTGCCATATTGTATTGTCATCAATGGAGACAAAATAATCAAAATAAGCCCATATTTTTTTTGATAGCCGGTTCTGACTTGCAAGGTTTGTTCCCACATTATGTTGCTTTTACTAAAATTTAAGCTCTAACATTAGAGTGGTCTTCCAATCAGACCTTTGGCTTGGGTTTCTCTTTTCGCCACAAACGACCACCAGTCGTTATGCCATCAGAAACTGTTGCCTGTTGTGCCCAAAATCCTATCTATTCCATTCCCTTTAAAAGTATTCATTTAAAAGCATGCCTTCCCGAATACAACCGGTGTACTAGAAGCCCCCCCCCCCCCATCAATAAACAGGTAAAGTTCATGAAATGTTACTGGGGAACACCCTGTACTATACCTTGGAAAGATTGTTTGACTCGTTGCACTAGTTCTTCCGGTGGATAGCTACCTAGCTCTCCTCTTGCATGTTTTGTCTTACAATGTGCATGATTAAGACCTGAAGAAATAAAAAGGTATAGAATAATCCCAACTACATTAATGTGAAGACATTTTTACATATCTGCCTTCATAGCCAGTTTCACTGGGTTTTTATTTTTGACCTTTTCACAAGAAAGAAGCAGAGCACAAATTCAAAGCCCATGGAATATTTCAACATGTATGTGGTGAACAAGGTCATAAATGCCAATAGCTGCCATTTGTCAGAAATTTGTCAGAAATTCCCATCAATTCATACTATATCAAATATAACATTCAGTTTGGTTCTCTCACATCACTCTTTATCCTGAATAAAAACGTATATCCAATAATCACAAATATGCTTTGACAGTCACAAAATTTCATACATGAATTTCCTGAAGTAAGGATAGCTAGGACATTAAATCTGATAAATATCTACTTTGAAAAAAATGGCTTTCAGTACAGTTCCTTTTACTATCTCCCATATCAGGCTTATTGACCAAGCCCACTACCACTGCACTTCTGACCTCCCTGTGTTGATGGCTAGGATTTCTATCAGTGGATTACGTCTGATTTTGGGCAAGTCAAGCTGGGCACCACCTGTCTTGCGGCCATCTTCTTCTTCTGACCAAGTAATCTGACAGTATTGCCTGTTAATAGATATTAAGTAAACAAGTTTAAAGACAAAAATACAAATAATAACCAAAAAAAAGACATCAGCAATTTTAGTAGTGATTTAGTTCACATAACAAAGGCCTCAAGACTTAAATAAATTGAACATTTTACAAATTAAATAGTCTACGCAAAAGGTTTCATATTTTATTCTGCCATCATTACCAAATATGGTTACTTTTAAACTTTGCAATGCATTGTGGGATTGATTCAAATCCATCTGGATGAAACCCAAACCGCAAATAGCTACTTGGAGCCTTTGTAGTTACTTTTATTCATCTATTTTGAATCAATTCATGATTTAACAAAGCAATGACATCCTTGAAATTATTGTGGCATAGCTCCTGTGATGTCTGCTCACACTTGAATAACCAGCAAATGTATCGCCACCCAAATTGAGTGCTTGATTATGCCCCATACTCAGATTATTTTTGCATGCAGAATTTTTACGATTTTCAGTAGGGGAAATTGCGCGACTGTTTTTTAACCCATATCATGTATATGTAACTAAAATTACATTTTTGTATTGCTGCTTTCGTGTGCCCGTCTCCATTTTTTAAAAATTGAGAAAAATAAACTAGAAAAAACAGCATGTAGATTAATCCACCGTTTCTATGGGAGGCAGGGTTTCCATTTATAGTGCTGGGAATTAATTCTCGGACAGAATCGAACATACGCCAGCTTAAGTGTGCTAATTGGCAGGGACCGCGAACAAGCAATGCCGATGCGAGTTGGTCCAGTCCGCGAATCACATGCGTAGCTGGCGGCAACTTTCACGTGATGTCGTCGACTGTCCGAGAAATCAATCCATCACACTATAGTAGGATTTTGGGGTCCATGACATCGCAGAATTTTCACTGGACACATCAATTTCACGCGTTTAAAAATGGAGTCCACATTGACACCATAATTCTACACTTAGCATTGTTCAACATCTTTTCTCATACTTGAACCCAAATTCTGATTAAAATGTTTAGACCCTAAAATATTCCATGGACCACACTTTTTGAAACATTTGGAAGATATGGGTGTTTCAATTTTCCAAAATATGGAAAATATGGCGTCCAATGTTTCAAAATATGGAAAATATGTCGTCCAATGTTTCAAAATATGGAAAATATGGCGTCCAATGTTTCAAATGGAAAATATGGCGTCCAATGTTTCAAAATATGGAAAATCTGCGTCCAATGTTTCAAAATATGGAAAATTGGCGTCCAATGTTTCAAAATATGGAAAATATGGCGTCAATTGTTTTCAAAATATGAAAATATGGCGTTCCAATTTTCAAAATATGGAAAAGATTGCGTCCAAATGTATCAAAATATGGAAAATATGGCATCCAATGTTTCCAAAATATGAAAATATTGATCCAAGAACTCCCATGTCAACTCTCTCAATGAGAACCTGCTCGGTAGGACACTGTGACAACCTAGATCAACTGTCACTCCAAATACATTACACTTACCTTTGAGTGTTTCTTCCACTACTTCCACCACCTATCAATCTTTTGACCAACCCACCACACTGACTCCTTCAGATAGTCCATCCTAGGCTGTTCTTGTGGCACACACCCAGCCACTACTAGATGCTTGCCTTGCTGCCGTGCCGCATTCATGGAGTTACGGAAATGGTCTTCGGCTGGGTTCTTCACCTGAACTGTTGAGGAAAAAAAACAAGCCACAGATTCTGCTTCTTCTCACTGTCGGTTTTTAAAGATGAAAAAGAGCATCCAATATATAGAGTTACTTCATCTGTATTGAATTAAGGGGATTCATAACACGCCTTATTACTGTATGGGGTCAGGGACTTTTGTGTCCTATAAGCCTTGATCAGGCTGTCTGCTAAGAACGCACCAACTGCTATTAGTTTTCCTCACTGTATTGTATTATTGACATCAATTATTTTGAACATTGCAAGTTGAAATCTGTTCTTAACACTTAAAGGGGCTACACCGTCCGAAAAAGATTAAATAAAACAAATACAATTGTACACTTTCTGGTGGTCTGTTGTGCACACGTGGATCCAGGATCCTACTAGTCTATGCATAAAACTAAATACCCCATTGTGGTCAGGTTGGCAGTGTTGTGCTACTCAGGGCACAGCCTTGATTAAAATTGCTTTGTAGTTTTAATCTTCCCTGTATAAACCATCATTCTTTGTAAATGCAAGAAAAAGCCTGAAAGGTAGAACAATGAGCACTGCCTGATTGAACTTATT